>APFE030375933.1:10987-34026 GCA_000404065.3 Pinus taeda | reverse complement strand
GTGGTCTAACAGGGGTCACAGGAAGAGACTCATCATCATCAGAATGTTGGTCTAAAGTTTCATCTGCATACTCATCAATGAGTGGTGATGGAAACTTGGTAACAAGTTCATCTACTGGTGCATGCGAAATATCTTCGTCAAACTTTACAGTCATTTCTTCATTTGCATGAGTAAGTAGCAAAGAATCAACTTTACTGTGACCAAGAGAAAAGAGAAAAGATTGCCATATTTCATCCTGTTTTCCAAACAATCCTTCCAAAATTTTCCATACTTCATTTGGAGTTGAACATGATTCAACATGAAATAGCAGTTCCAGAGAAATAGATAAACATAGGATGCTGAAGGCCTCGTCCATGCGATTGAAATATCTTGTTTTCTCGTATGCCGATGTTGGTTCAACTTCCATTTCCATGGTTATTCGAAATAAGCCTCTACTTCTGAGATGAAGTTGAATCTTTGGCTTCCATTCGAAATAATTATATGGAGTGAGAATTGCCGATTTTGGAAACTCCAATTGAGACTCCATTCTTTGTTGTTGCTTCAATCTTCTAAACTTGCAAATAAAATTGCTTGTGCACTGATTACAAATCCCTACGCTCTGATACCATGTAAGATTTTGAGAAACACTGATCTAGATTTGCAAAACAATAAACAAACTTGCAAGAGAAAGAAGGAAGCTAGCAAGAATTTAGAAAAGAATGAAAATCCATTGATTCTACCATATTGGTTTAGAATATATACATAAAAGAAACTAAGTTAAGCTTAGTTGTGCATGCAATAACTAAAGCTAACTAAAGCTTGTACATGCAATCACTAAAGCTAACTCAAGCAATAAGTTAACTGGAGCTAATCTAACTGCATGTACACCAAGACAGCTAGTCTAAGTGCATGTACACCAACAGTATGCCACCGCCTCACAACAGACAATTGCTTGGGTCGCCAACAGAGAACAGCCTCTGCAGAGTGCATATGGTAGTTTCAATCTAACAGAAGACGGGAGTCTCTTTCTGTCCTATGGGGGATCCGTCGTCTGGTCCTCCAAAGGAAACCGGAAGAAGCCCTCTTCGGCTGTGATTATGGATTCTGGTAACTTGGCCGTGGTGAGTGCCCAGAATACCTCTGAATTCATTTGGGAAAGCTTCGATCATCCGAGAAATACGTGGTTTCCTGGGATGAAGATGGGTACGAGCCAGAGGCTGACGTCTTGGAGGAATCCTTGGGATCCAAGTCCAGGGCCCTTCGCTCTCCAGATGGATCCAAACGGAGCCGACCAATTCGTGTTGATGTGGGAGAATCACACAACATACTGGGAGAGCGGTGTTTGGAATGGTAAAATTTTCGTCGATGTTGTGGAAATGTCAGCAAATTTCTTGTACGATTTCCGATTTTACAATAACGGTTCGTACAAGTATTTCACTTTTTGGACATTGCATGGATTCACAACACTATCGCGTTTCGTTATGGATCAGTCGGGAGAAATCCGAATCTCCATAATGCTGGGAAATAATGACTGGAGCATGGTATGGCAACGGCCCGGAGATCAATGCGAGGTGTATGCTGTGTGCGGGTCTTATGGATTGTGTAACGATAACAATGTCCAGTCGTGCAACTGCGTGCCGGGCTTTATCCCTAGAAACAGCCGTGAATGGGAATCTCAGCAGTCGTCCAGCGGCTGTGTTTGAAAGACGCCGTTACGATGCAGCCATGCCGAAAACCGAACCACCGCCGACGGGTTTGTGGAATTGTCTGTCGGATCTATGCCCCCTCGAGGGTTTCAATACAAAGGGCAGGGGCAGGGGCAGCGGCATTGCCAGGAAGCCTGCCTCACCAATTGCTCCTGCGAGGCATTTGCCTTCTCGCTTAGCGGTACTTTGCACAAGTGTGAATTGTGGTTCGGTGAATTGTTAGATCTGTACGATCCCTCAAATGGGATCTCTCTGTTTTTACGATTAGATGCCTCTGATTTGCCGGATTCCTCTAGCTCCAAAAAAAAGACAACACATCTTGCCCGCTTAGCGGGCGGTATCGTGGGCGGTATGGTTGCAACTCCGGCCCTTATGTTACTTCTTCTCTTGTATTGCAGGCGATCGCGATCGGCTGCAACAGAGTTCGCGCCGGGAACGATTATCGTATTCAGTTATAGAGATCTGCAGAATGCAACGAAGAACTTTTCTGGGCGGCTGGGAGGTGGGGGTTTCGGTTCCGTCTTCAAGGGGACTCTAACAGACGGCTCTCTGGTAGCAGTTAAGAAATCGGAGGGTGTGAGGCAAGGAGAGAAGGAGTTCCGCATGGAGGTGAGCACCATTGGAATCACACAGCATGTTAACTTGGTTCGTTTGCGGGGATTTTGCACCGAGGGCTCTAGAAGGCTGTTGGTGTACGAATACATGCCCAATGGTTCCCTCAACTCCTACTTATTCCCCAAAACCCAGAGCGATGATCAGATTGAGAAGAAGGTGCTGGACTGGAAAACGCGCTTCGGCATAGCGTTGGGTACTGCTCGTGGAATCAATTATTTGCACGAGAAGTGCAGGGACTGCATCATCCATTGCGACATCAAGCCAGAAAACATTCTCTTGGATTCCAATTTCTGCCCCAAGGTGGCTGATTTCGGGCTGGCGAAAGTCCTGGGCAGACAGTATAGTCGTGTTCTGACGACTGTGAGAGGAACCAGAGGGTACTTGGCCCCCGAGTGGCTAGCCGGCCTGCCCATCACTCCCAAGGCCGACGTCTACAGCTTCGGCATGACATTGTTCGAAATAATTGCAGGGCGGAGAAACATGGACGAGGTCTCAGAATCCAGCGAGGTGTTCTTTCCCACGTGGGCTACAACGCAGGTCAATAGTGGAAACGCCATGGATCTGCTTGACAAGAAATTGTTGAACAATGCAGACGAGGAACAGGTGCGAAGGGCTGCCATCGTGGGAGGATGGTGCATACAGGATGACGAAGATGCGAGGCCATCGATGAGTCAAGTGGTGCAAATATTGGAAGGCATTACAGACGTTCCCACTCTGCCCCTCTTCCCTTATCTCTGCAAAACATTGCATCATTAAAACCTGACAGTTTCGTCCTTTTCTTCTGGGAAACAGAACCTTATGCACATGAACGCAACAACAGTGAAACTGGCTCCACTCTACTGTAGAGTCTCACGGTATTTTCTATCTACATTCGTCGAGGTAAATCTCACAGTATTTTCTATCTACTTAGACCTTCATCTAATAAACCTTTGTCAGCCATATGTAAGCCGAACATAGGCTAGAATTGTGCCAACTTTTCCCTCTTCCATAGCTTTTATCTGACAGGCGATTGGCGAAATGGAACTGATACATGTAATATTCGTTTCTATAAGCAATCTGTATGCACATTTTAATGTCAACAAAATTTTATGAAAACACATTAATGTCATATTTATTTGACATATCATAGGCTTTTTCATATATATTGCAAATATTTTTTTCTTTTCCATATATAGGCAGTATTTGCTATATATAGGCAATATATATCGACACCATCAGTATGCCATACTTTTATTTTACTTTTCTATTTTCTTTATTTTAAGTAGAAAAAAAAAGGCACTTTTTAGTATTAAAGGTAGTACAAACAGCGAATTATAATATCTTCTTTTCCATCAATAGGTAGTACATACAACGAATTATAATAATTTTTTTCCATGTATAGTTAAAAAAAAGACAATGTTTTAATTTCTTACTGCTTTGCCTCTAAAAATGTCTTAATATCAACTTACACCTTTTGTTCAAAATTGAAGTCTTGTGTGTCATTATGAATAGTTGATAGTACCGCATTATCCATGACTTCTTAGACAAAGGAAGAAAAATAAAATTTACATGTTTCTCTTGTTATACTTCTCTTTGAAAGTAAATTTGTATCCTAGTTCTGTTCTCTATAGATATGGTCAAATTTTATCTGCTCAAAGATCTTTTCCAAGGTTTTAATACAATTCATCCAATTAATTAAAATTGGCGGATTGTAGATATGGTCAAATTTTATCTGCTGAAAGATCATTTCCAAGGTTTTAATACGATTCATCCAGTTAATTAAAATTGGTGAATTGTAATCATTTTGTCCCTTGACCCATTCTATAATACCCTTGACATCACCATAGATCTGTATCTAATTAATCCCTAACCATTTTTCCGCAATCAATACACCCCATAATGAAATGATTTATGCCCTACTATTTGTTCCTTTTCCACCCTCCCACGAGAAATGATAGACTGTATCAGCCTTGATGTAAATAACAACTCCACATCCACATACTCTGACATTGCATGCCCCATCAAAGAAACCCACTAGGTATGAATTCCATATTTCTCTAATCTTGATATTCCTGTCACCTTTGTTTCCCTGTATTTGTCCAATTTCATTGAAATAGGCTATTGTCTTATTAATGCCATTTTGGTTATTGTCTTATTAATGTCCTCTTGTACCTCCAAACCTTTCTATTCAAAGATTATGGCATTATGCCTTCTCCAAATAATCCATATGATATATAAAGGTAGCACCCTAAACTGTAGGTCTTTGATCTAAATTCTGATACATGACGACAACTTCTGTACAACTCCCTTTGATGCAATTTTAAAAAATCCGAACACCCCATTCCATATTGCCTTTGCATACAAACACTATATGAAGAGATGATTATTATCCTCCTCAACCTCCCTACACATAAGGCAAATTTCTGGTCCCTGAAACTCTCTCCTTCAAAGATTCTACCATGTCAATATCCTATTATGAATGGCTAACGAGTAAAAGCATTTATTTTATTCGAGATGTTCCATTTCAATATTATTTGAAAAATAAGTCGGAAACCATATCCGTTCTCCTCACTTGGCGTATCCTTATATATGTCTTTTACCACCGGGCTTCCTTTCTTAAGTGTTCCTCCCCATTCCATCCGATCCTCATTATCCTCATTATTGTTTAGAGTGATCCCAATGTTTCTAAGGGTAGAGATATAGTCCTCCCATTAACCATTGCTTTCTAAAGGCAACTCCAATTCCTCTGCCTTATACCATTCTTGAAGATCCAATTGATTAGGGATGTAATGAATAACCCGATTAATATGATAAATCTCTTTGTTATGAATGTGATTGAGAATTCTAACTGGTAATGAGTGATTCCCCACCATGCCAATAAGAGCATCTAAACCCACTTTAATCTTAGCTCAGTCACCCACCAAACAACGCATATTTCCCATTAATATTTGTAGAATTCGGAACATACTTCTCCAAATAAATGATCTCTGGGTTTTCTTTCTTGCCCCATTAGTGATCGAAGTCAAAAATGATTGGCCATACATATATTTGTCTTTAATAATATTAGCCCAAATACCTTCTCTGACAGCAACCCTCCACATGTTCTTGATGATGAGTGGCTTATTGAAAGTTGGAAGATCAATAATCCCCCAACCTCAAGAGGGCTTGCTATCAATCACTAGCCAATCATATCTATCTTACCTACTTTTTCTACGTTTTGAACCCTTGTCGATGAGAAATGTCCCATCTCTCATATTATATTTTTTATGATTTCCTTTGGTAATTGAAAAAGATACACCCAATACTCATAAATTTTGTAAAACAAATTTAAGCATAACCACTCTTCCCAATGTCATCCATTTGTATTTCCAGCCATCTAATTTGTATTTATATTTAAACTTATCAATTAACCATTCCCAATCAAGTCCTTGATCCTATATCCACATGCTTTTAAGATGAATCCTAAATAAGTAAATCCAAGATTAAGATGAATCCTAAATAAGTAAATCCAAGATGAATGAAAGATACCCCAAAGAACTGTCTTATTTCCTCCAAAATCACTTCGTGTTTACTGTTATATATTAATTTTGACTTTATTTCTTTACATTCTCTTGGTACCATATCGATTCAATTCTTTTAAACGTTCTCTTTGTACCATAGACCACGTTCTCTTTTTACCATACTTGTACAATCCTTTTAATGAGCGAAAGTTACTGAGTTATCACTGCACTCGGTGGTCGAGCCCAAGAATACGGTATGGGCGTTTCGTTGTTATTAATTCTCTTATTTTTTATTTTTCTAAAATAGGTTATTTATTTCATTTTAATCAATTTAAATTTATTATTACATTATTAGTGATTTAAAAAAAAATATTAATACATGGTTGTAATATATACCTGACTATAGAAATCAAGACAGCCACCTATTTAATGTATAAAATGTTTGTGAATTCACAGTTACTTAATTTAATAACGTGAAATTTATTTATTTTTTAATTATTATGTAAATTATTTCAAAGATTTTTTAAGTGAGTGAATAGCGTTAATGTTTGTCATCAAAGTTCTGTTATTTGATTTGTTATTTTTTTAAAATTATCTAAATGAAATGTTTGTACAGGCGAAATTTAATGAAAATTAAGTAAAAATTTTATAGGGTGATAGAGTTAATTTCTCATTTAAAATTTTAAATTTTTAATAATTATTGTTTTATTAATAAAAAATAAATAAAATCTAAAAAATATAGAATATAATGAAAAATTTAAATTACAATGAAGATGTATTCTTTATGGAGTTAGTTAAGGGTTAGTTTTATATAAAAATTTAAATTCATGTGTATATTTTAACTTCTTATTTTTATTTGTTTTTTAACTATGAAACAAAATATAGTAAGACAACATATCTTGATAGTCAATTACCTGTAAAATTGACTCCCTCAACCCTCAATTAGGATTACAATTTGGACCTTTTAGAGTTTTCTTGAAATTGCACACTTGGCTAGCTTACTATGTATTAGTAATAGGGTTAACATGGCATCCTCTCATACCATGATCATAAACACGATATGCCAACTTGCAAGAGGCATAGATTTTGAATATTAATTAAATTTGATGTGTTTCTTGCACCATTGGAAAGATCATTGAGTGTAAAACAAAGTTAAAGGTTTCTCACACACAATAATTTTTTGACCCCAAAAAATGTCGTTTAATGTGTCAAAAAAGCTCTAAAAAGTTTTACACCCTAATTCTCCAAATCGGGGCCCAACATTAAAATGACTCTGAAAGTCGATTCCTTTAATTTTTCAACTTTGTAGGCATCGAGATATATGAAAAATAATATAATAACCCAATCTAGATCATTATTTAATGAGTTATTAGTATTATGACTAAAAACTATATATACATGGAATATAAATGAGGTTATTTCATTGAACACCTTTATATATTCCTTATTGACACTTTACAAGTAATATTTTATTTTAAGTATTTTGTTTATGAAATAGATCTTCCACGTACTCTCAAGCATATCATAAGCCTTTTTATAATATCTCAAACTATCTATACAACTTTCCATTTATTTGTTGCTTTAATACAGGCACAATACTTGGGAAACCACTCTTGTGTACCCACTAATCGGGTAGTATGAATAAGGATAGGGATGATTCTCCTTAGTTATCAGTATGAAGGATCAATTAAGTACTATGGTCAGAACCCTAAGATATATAATAGAGCTATAGCATTCAGTGCAATCAGGTAGTATGAATAAGAACATGGATAATTCTTCTTAGTTATCAATATGAAAGATCAATTAAGTACTATGGTCAGAACTCTAAGATATATAACAGAGCTATAGCATTCAACTTCCTTTCTCTTAAAACTCGATTAATCTTTAAAACACAATAAATAGTCAAAAAACTTAAAATATCCAAAAAAAAATAATATGGGAGTGGACTAAGGCCTCCTCACACAATTATATTTGGCATACTTCAAACAAACCTTTACATAAACCTCATCATGTTAGTATAAACTATTACACATTTACAAAAACATATTAAGGTTATATTTATTTAACATATCATAGATTTTTTCATGTATAATGTTTTTTATTTTGCAATATATAAGCATATATATTTTTATACCATCCTTTTAATTAGAAACATGTTATCAACCCCTCTTTTTATTTTTTACATTCTCATTCTCTTGTGACCATATGGATACAATATTTTTAAACGTGATCATCCTTTCAAACGTTTTCTTTCTACCATACATACACAATCCTTTTAATGATCGAAAGTTATTGAATTATCACTGTACTCTATGATCGAAGGCCAGAATATGGTAAAGTTGTTTCACTCTTATTAATTTTTTTTATTTTTATAAATTAGTAATTATTTTAAAATGTGTTTTTTATAAATTAGTAGTTATTTTAAAATGTGTAAAGATATGTGGAAAAAATATGTTGGGTGTGTTATATTCTTTTTATAACTAATCTCATGTGCGAAGCTAGGTGGGTTAGAGGGGAGCGGTCAGTCACCTTTCGTTTCGCCTAGTGTAGTGGGGTTTGAGGCAATTTTTTTTTTGACCCTATATTAGGTGGGCAGGCCTACCTATGGTTTTGTCCATGGGTTTCACACATGGTTTGGGCATGATGGTTTTTTTCCCATGGTATATGGATGTTTCAACATGTATATAGATGTATTGTAACATTGAAAAGAATATGAAAAATCAATTTAGTAGTCAGGCTTTTTACAATGTGTGGATTGCTTGAGAAGAAAATTCTCTATCTTATAAATCTATATCTATTTTTTATTTTGTTTTAGGGTTACTGTTCCGTAAACTGAGTGGCATTGGAAGTGAAACAAAATTCCACAATGTTTTCTATGGATATCCCTAGAAAATCAACAATGCCAATGTCATTGTTGTTATAAGTGTTATGTCTGTGTCCACTGTTATTGGTTGGATGTGCCGATGATGGATGGAAGAAGTTCATGATCCGAGTTGACAATAATTCAAAACTAACAGTCTTTCTCAGTCACGATTAGTGATACACATCAACCGTTACTTCTGTCGAGGTCATCGTCAAAAAAGAACCATGATCTTTTATGGATTCACAACATGAAAATACATTGTTGTTATAAGTGTTATGTCTGTGTCCACTGTTGTTGGTTGGATGTGCCAATGATGGATGGAAGAAGTTCATGATCCAAGTTGACAATAATTCAAAACAAACAGTGTTTCTCAGTCACGAGTAGTGATACACATCAACCATTACTTCTGTTGAGGTCATCGTCAAAAAAGAACCATGATCTTTTATGGATTCAAAACATAAAAATACATTGTTGCTTCATGTTTATAACATTGTTTTCCAAAAATGCTTCGCAACGCTAAGGGAGCACGGAACCGAGGAGATGAAAAAAACACCATGAGTTCTCACCATTTTTCATCATCGTCTACTCCAATTGCACATGATGCAATTCCCATACTTCCTTGGCCTTGAGAGACCCAACGCAAGCCACTTGTGGGTTTAATTCAACTATGGCTCTGATATAGTGATTGGTAAAATTGATTCCAACATTTGGCCAAAACGAGGCAGCGCTAGCAATCGAGATATATCATATGTTTCCAAGCACTCAAAAAGTGAATGCGAGAAGGGTCATATTTTCCAAGTCTAACCGCAATTAAAATTCTTATATTATATGATTTTATTTTTATAATATTTTATTTTAGGGAATAATATTTTTGAAAAATGTTTAGTTTATTTCTTTCCCTTTTCTATATATTATTTTTAAAAATCTCTAATCAATATGCAAAAATCTCTAATCAATGATATAAAAATCTCTAATCAATATATCATTATTGATTTTAAAATAGTTTAAAAATATTTATTTTGTTGGAATATATTGATTTTAAAATAGTTTAAAAACATTTAAAATTGAGATTTTTATTTTTTTTTGATAAATATAAAGTTATTAATAAATGTGAACTTACTTCCTAGTATTAAAGGAAATATATTCATTCTTGAGAAATATTTATAACTCATAATAGTATGGAAAACTAGTGGAAAGAGTTGTTATTATATGAAAAATATTGATTAAGGTGTTTCTATAAATATTATCGAATTTTTCTTTGCAATTAGATTGATGCTAACTTATGGCTTATAATTTTATGAACAGGGGCTGAAAATGTCATTCGTCAGATGGAAAATATATATTTAAGCTCTCCTTCAAGTCGTCTTTGAGTCCTTTCATGTTTAAGCTTTGGAAGTTGCATACTTATTTGTATATTGTACTAACCCTATAAACATGCATAAAATGAACACTTGGATTAATAAGTATATAACGGAAGTGGATGAAACTAATTTTAATTTTTGTCGACCAATTCTTAATAAACTTTTCAAGTCATAAATTTAAGATGTCACGTCTTGCAAAGATGTCACGTCTTGCAAATATGGACGAGTTGCGAAAAAGTTCTAAAGATCTATCTTACAGAAAAAATAAGGCCGAGGCCCTCCAACAACTCCAACAAAGGGTGGAGAAACCTGTAGTGGTTGCTTCTTCCACTACACAATCTATATAGGTTCTCATCGGTTGGTTCTGTCATTTACCAAGTTTCGCATGAGCTCTGTAATGAAATTTGAGCTCAGTTTTACATTTTGTAATTGTTGAAAAATTTTCTGGTAAAATTCCAAAAACAAAACAAACACAACATAGAGAATGATATTTTGTTTTTCAACACATGATCTTTAATCATAGCAGAAACTAAAATTTGTTTGCTGAAGACAGAATTTCAACAACACACATAAAACTCGTATTCATTAACAAAACCACTGCTGTTACAAAAGATTCATCCTCCAATAGAGGGATTCTCCAAGGCTGCTTCAGAAGCAATTAAAAAAAATTGCTCTGTTCCACTTTGCAAGTCTTCACACTACTGTGTGTATTCTTCTTACATTCGGTGCGGCGAGTTTTTCCTTTTGCACACACAAAACTATGCATGTGCCTCTCTTTTTCGATTACATAGTCAATACAAAAAAAACATTACATATATATATCAACCAAAAGAAAATTACTTCACATGCTTCCGTAAAATAAAAACAATAAAATTTAAGTGGTTTTACCAACCTTTACTTGTGTCCATACTCCCGCTGATAGAAAATGATAAAATTAAAAACTTCACCAAAACTTACCAACCCACACTAAATTGCATTTACTGTTTTACTGACAAAACTGGCAGTAATGAAACTTTTACTTCACGTTGAATTCATTTTGCAGGCTTGTACTTCAACCATTATTCAATTTGGCTTTGGAAACCCATCGGGTCCCGGTTTCATCGCATAGTACGCATATATGAAAAATTGTGCACCCTTGATTTCCCGATTGCAATATGCTGATCGCGATTTGGGCCAATACAACTCATCCTTTGCTTTTTCTTATATTTCGTTATATAAAGAAAATGCATAAATTATATTGGAAGGGCCAATACAACTCATCCTTTGCTTTTTCTGATGTTTCGTTATATAACGAAAATGCATAAATTATATTGGAAATTTCCCTGGGCACGGATTTGAACATTTATCAAAAACCATTTATAATACTATCGGGTCAAATCTATCAAGTCGGATGCATACCTTATACAAATGCCCCGCTCTTTTGATTTCGCGAATAGCTCATCGCAAACGCAAAAGCCCCTTTATAAATCCTCCACTGCCATTTCGCCGATGCGATATCGGCGATTACTCATCGCTGATGTTTCCATGCTGCTGCACGGGTCACCCATTGCGCAGTTGAAATTACTTTTTCAAGAGCAATTTCATCCATTCTTTTGAATGCTTTATGTAACCCATTCCCAAAGCTTAGCTATTTTCCAATTATTGTTTTGCACGTCTTGGAATATTAAATATACATTATCAATGATACAGATTTTCCCTTCCCTACATAATCAAGGAGAGCTACCATTCTTGATTTGTCTATGATCTAAAAATCGAAACTTCAGAATATGTCTTAGCATCTAAGCTTAATTGTACTCTACCTTATACATGGGATTACATTCAACTATATTGATTCAATATCAGTTAGAAAAACTGAAACTAATGTTGTACAGTCAACAGATGACTCTGCTAAGTTAAAGGCCCGATTCTCTGTCATCAATGGGTATGAACGAGAGCAAAGAAGTTGCAACCACGATACGAAAGGAATATACATCGATACTCGGCACTTTTGTAAATTGCAGTTCTAGAAGAACAGATGCAACTAGAAGACCAAAACAGACATGTAAATTGCATTGTTGATTGCATCACAAAGATGGTGTTCTTCTTGATGGTTTTCTTTCCCTAAACCTGTAAAATTCAAGTTTGGCTTGGTTGGTTTTCTGGTTGGGCAGCGTTATTAGGGAACATTATAAGAGAAGAAGCTCTGCTTGAAACGTTGCAAGGCTACCATCAGGGAGATTTCTCAGGAAGTCCAAGGAGAGACAGAGCAATGGTCTCAACTACAAGAGTTATTACATCATGTTCGTGACAAAATGAAAGATCTGAAAAAATCAAGAGACTTTTGGGAAGATCGCGCTCTTCAGGCTGCTGAGAAGATTGCAACGTTGCAAGTACTGTTATATCAAAAACTTTTCTGGACAATCATGGAGTCACCACCTTCAACAAAAATATTGTGTTACAGATAAATTGTTAGAGAGAAAATTAAAGAAAATGATTCAAGGTGTCAATTCCAAAGAGAATTTTGTGTTACAAAACAAAGATGGTAAGAGAGAAATTAGAAAATTGAATCAACGAAAAAGAAATGATGATCACAGATCAGTGCCATCAGGAAAATCGTCTGCCATGATTTTAGTAGCTCACAACTACGCTTTGAAAATGACAATAAACTCTTGTAGATACTTAGAAAGGGCCCACTTTTAGTTGACTTTAACATGTATTTCTTTGTGGGTGAGCTTATTGTATGTCCATGGAATGAAAAACTCCTAGCTTTTTTTTTGAACCGATGTCACTTAATGGAAAAAAAACAGATAGACAGATGCCAAACTGAGATGAAAAGGCAGAAGAATACCTAACCTAACCAATTTCAAAAAAAGACGCTTTCTGTGTAATTGACTAAATATCAATTTCCTTTACATTATTAAATAGTAAATATTTAAATAAAACTTAAACGAAGTGCTATGTTGGAGCAAATATCTAAATTGAGAACGTCACAAATCTGAAAACTGATTCGAATAGATACACCAGTACACACATAATGATAACGTATATCTTTCGATCAATGGTACGCTCTCCATTCCGCTTGTAGCCAAGCGCAATCGTTTCATAAACCTAAGGGTAAAAGAGCTATTCATGGAAATTCACGTTGTATTATATTTGGAAAGAAAAATACTTAATATTTATATTTACTTAACTTATTTTTGTATTCATGATTTGATTACTTTTAAATATGTATTATTTATTCATCTACAAAAATATATTTTTAATTTATCTAAATAATCTTCTCACTAGAACCATTCTATAATTGATTTAATTAGAAATAAATTTACCAAATTTTAATTATATATCTCTTCAAAAATAAAGATAATTCGACTATTCTTTTGAAACGGACTGAAATAACAATATAGTAATGCGGCATTGCAGATCGTTGAAAAATCAAAACTTTGATAAATCAAAACAATGTGACTGCCACATTACTTATTGTTGGACATCAAAGCGGTGTGACTACGGCATTATATGTGGTCGAAATGTTCGGAATAGTCTATTTTTTATTTGATTTTGCGTGGTTTTTGGCATAATAGTCTAGTATATTGGTTGTACAATAGTTTAGTTTAGTTTACTCGTTAATTAATAATGATGAGGTTAATTATATAAAGCACATTGTCACGTCCCAAGTTTATGGTAGTCTTCCAATTGTGTTAGGCGAGGTGCGGCACTACCAACCGTTTTCTTTTCACCAATACTTATGATTGTAGACTACGCCTTAACATTCCATACTTAGTTTTATTTTCATTGCCAAGTATTATTATGTTTCTTTTATACTAATGAACACCCATACACATTCATTAACATCAGCATTATACAAGAGAAATGCACAACAGTATAAAGGGAGGGGCAACTCCCTGCAATATAAGTCTGCCCAATTCAATATATTATACAATTTTTCCACTTTTACAAAGTATAGGCTAAGTCCTTGGGAAACCCCAAATTTATACTTAGCCAAATTTCCAACTTCGACAAACTTGGTTGCCCAGCTCGTCGGCACCTCCGCATGGTCGTTGCACCACTCACCAACCCGTTGTTCACCTTGTCGCACGTCTTCACCTTACTCGCTCTTCGCTGGTCAGCAAACGCCCAAACCCTGTACACCTTCCCACACGCAGTGCCACTTGCCAACCCTTGGTAAATGCCCAAATTGTGTGAAACAACACGTAGTACCGCCTGCCCAACTTTACGACCTCCGGTTCCAACCTTCGTCTCCACCATTCCATCGTGCATGGCGTGCTCTCACCTGGTCGCCCGTTCGCACACCCTCACCGTGTCAACCAACTCACCTCCGTGCACGGCGTGCCCTCACTCGGTCGACCGTTCAGCAGATGCCCTACCCGGTCGCACTGTCGTTTACTCTTTCCCGGATGCCCAACTCGGTCGCCCGTCGTGCAACCCTGCACGGGCGCCCTCACTCGGTCACCCGTCGTGCACGCCTGCACGGACGCCCTCACCCTAGTCGCCTATCGCGCAGCCCTGCACGCAGCGGCTCACCCAACTTCGCACTTCCCGCTCCGCCTTTTCCTTGCGTCCAAGTAGCTTGTTGAAAGATGATGATTGAATGAACGATGGTTAAATGACTCCAACACTCCTCTTGTTTATACGAGTGGCAGGGCGAGTTAGCCCACCTGGCCGACTCGTCGTCCACGCCCTACATGCACCCCTACTCCATCGCAATACCATGTCGGCTTGTCTTCAAGTATGGGTCGACCTCCATATGTGTTAAGTCACGCCTCTACACGTATAAGTAGCTCGCCCTCCCTTCATTATGCACATAGTACTTCGCATATCCAAGTCAAGCTCACACCTCACGTGTCGCACTTCAAGCTGGAGCTACAGATCCTTACATCCTCCTCCACCTGAAGTCGTTGTCATCATCGACAACATACCATCCTGGTAGCCATCCACCAAGATCAATAACAACTGACTCATCCATGATGTCAACTCCTCCACATACTACAAACAACCCTGCAACATATGTAGAACCACTGTCTCCATCATGTCTCGCCTCGGCAACTATCTGTCACCAAGATCACCATACCAAGGTATACACCCCATCGGTATGTCAAATATTGGAAATCATCTCAATCCATGACCATCGACCATCTTGTCACATTCTCCACATGCTGCTCTTCATCATGGAAGGCTGGTCCCTCCATCTCAAGCTACATGCTTTCTGCAACATCTCGTGTCGACCTCATCATGTGTCGTCCTCATGTGAACTGCTGCCATGATACTCCAACAAATGCTAACACATCTTTGTACACTGGATACCCTCATGACTCGAACTAGTTGGGTAGCTAATCCAACTGTCACGCTCAAACCATGAGATGCACATCCTCATGCCACCATCAGTCGTTTCTCTGAACAACCTGTCACATCCTCAACTCGATCAAGAATCCATCCATATAAGTGTAAGCCATGCTCAATTCCATGAAGTAGTCCTCATCTCATCTGCAACATGTTGTCCATGATGCTTGGTGTCAATGTGCTGCATGAAACCAGTCGCATCTATCCTAACATCATCCATATGTGTGCCTCCTCAATATGAAGAGACCATCAATCTTTGACTCTCGATGTGCCACATCCAGGTCTATGAAGCAACCTCCATCATATCTGCAATGTGCCATCTCAAGCCTGCCATAGAAACAAGTATACACCTGTTTCATCTATCCATGTGCTGCCCATGATCATAGATCCATCAGCTCCCATGTGTCAAAGGTGGTTAAGTCTCGGCTCAACCCATGCCTAAGTGTTGCCACCAAGGCATCATCATCGTCGTAACTCCATCACTCCAAAGTGTCTCATCTCGATCCTCCACACCGAGTCACTCTTTCAAGCCATTCCCATACATGTACTTGAAAGTATGCACCCCATCCTGCATCAAAGTCTTTGACCTCATCTCCTCAATGCATCAGATCCTCTAAGTCCACCATATATGAAGTTCCTAAAAGTCACAACCTCATGTCATCATGAGCTCCATGAGTCTTCTCACAACTCCATCCAAGTCCATGGCCTTCTTGTACATAAGTGCACAACCTCTCCATCGACTCATAAGCAAAACATCTCCATGTCACATCAGCAAATCTACCTGCACAACATCCCTACCTTGGCACTCCTCATTGGATGCCCATAAGTGACATCTCTACAAGTGCTCCTGCAAAATGTCCCTGCATAAGACTGCCATGCTCCATGTCTTCAACCTGATGTCCATGACTAAGTTACCCATGTAGTCCAACCAAGTAGACCCATCACAACAATCGGTCATCCTCATCCAAGTCTGCAATCTTCAGTCTAGTGAACTCGGTCACCCAACCATATCATCATCATCACTAGTTCCTTCCATCATAGCTCCCCCACTGATGGTTCCACCAAGACTTGCTCTTGGTCTCGGCCATGAGAAGTCCACCCAAGTGACTCAAGTGTGTGTGTCCTTCTTCAATATGTCCATGAGTCATGCCGGGCACTTAGCCAATGTGACTAAAGCATGACCCATTCATCTGCAATGATCATCATGTTCCTCCCTTGTCACGGGCCTTTGTACCTTCTACCATAAGGTCACAAACAACCCCGAAAAGCCCTGCAACAATCAACAATCCTTGCTTCTCCATATAAGGTCTCATCATAGTCATCCATGGTGAGATGTTCCCCTACATCGGCAACCTGATTTTTCCCTTCCATGCATACGGCCCATCTACCAAATGCTCAAGTGAAACACAAGTATCAGTACTTACTTCATCATCATGAGGTTCTTCCATGTGAGTATCCTCATCCATTCATGTTTGCAAACTGCACGATTGTGGTCCAACTTGATCAATCTCAAGCTCATCCTCCATCATGGTCATGTCTGCAACATCTTCAACTATCATGGCTTCCTCTTCTTTCTTAGTACAATCTGCAACTTCATCTTGCTCCATTGTCCAACCAAGTTGAAGAAGTTCGTTTTCAACATTCTTGTCCAAGACTTCAAGCTTCTCTCGAATTCGGGGATTCTCTTCTTTCATCCGCTTCAACCTGTATAAGGTAAGCAAGAGCTTCCCTTCACATTCTTCCAAACCTGCCATGCCTTGTCGTTCAGCTTGGCCCAAGCACTAAGCTTCACCCCTACTAAACCTGTTTCACCATTCACCAGCTTCATCAAGTTCCCTGCAACCATGAACCAGCCCTTGTTCCACCTGTATTTGAAATCAGCTTCCTTCACCTGCAAGTACCTGCTTCCACTGTCACTTCGTTACGACCAACCTTGCTTTGATACCGACTGTCACCATAGTGCAGTGGGATTAGCACTTCATTGACAACCCGGTCATCAGCCTGCTCTGATACCAACTGTCACGCCCCCAAGCCTACAGTAGTCTTCCAACCGTGCTAGACAAGGTGCGGAACTACCAACTATTTTCTTTTCACCAATACTTACGATTGTAGACTACGCCTTAGCATTCCATACTTAGTTTTATTTTCGTTATCAAGTATTATTATGTTTCCTTTATACCAATGAACACCCATACACATTCATTAACATCAGAATTATATAAGAGAAATGCACAACAGTATAAAGGGAAGGGCAACTCCCTTCAATATGAGTCTGCCTGATTCAATATATTATACAATTTTTACACTTTTACAAAATATAGGCTAAGTCCTTGGGAAACCCCAAATTTATACTTGGCCAAATTTCCAACTTCAGCAAACTTGGTTGCCCAGCTCGTCGACACCTCCATACGGTCGCTGCACGACTCACCAACCCATCGTTCACCTTGTCGCACGTCTTCACCCGACTCGCTCTTCGTTGGTCAGCGAACGCCCAAATCATGTATACCTGCCCACACGCAGTCCCACTTGCCAACCCTTGGAAAATCCCAAATCGTGTGAAACAACACATAGTACCTCCTGCCCAACTTTACGACCTCCGATTCCAACCTTCATCTCTACCATTCTGTTGTGCATGGCGAGCCCTCACCCGACCGCCCATCCGTACGCCCTCATCGTGTCGACCAACTCACCTCCGTGCACGGCGTGCCCTCACTCAGTCACCTGTTCAGCACCTCGGTTTGTCCGTTCGTTCAACGGATGCCATACCCAGTCGCC
Organism: Pinus taeda; assembly: GCA_000404065.3. Taxonomy (NCBI): domain Eukaryota; kingdom Viridiplantae; phylum Streptophyta; class Pinopsida; order Pinales; family Pinaceae; genus Pinus; species Pinus taeda. Next base: position 15,914 of record APFE030375933.1, on the reverse strand, counting down.
CTGTCGTTTACTCCTGCCCAGATGCCCAACTCGGTCGCCCGTCATGCAACCCTACACGAGCGCCCTCACTCAGTCACCCGTGATGCATGCCTGCACAGACGCCCTCACCCAGATCGCCCGTCGTGCAGCCTTGCACGGGCGCCCACCCGGGTCACCCGTCGTGTAGCCCTGCACACTGCGGCTTGCCCAACTTCGTACTTCCCGCTCCGCCTTCGCCCTACGTCCAAGTAGCTTGTTGAGAGATGATGATCGAATGAACGATGGTTAAATGACTCTAACGCTCCTCTTGTTTATATGGGTGGTAGGGCAAGTTAGCCCACCCGGCCGACTCATCCTCCATGCCCTACACGCACCCCTACTCCATCGCAATACCATGTCGGCTTGTCTTCAAGTATGGGTTGGCATCCATATGTGTTAACTCACGCCTCTACACGTATAAGTAGCTCGCCCTCCCTTCATTATGCACATAGTACTTCGCATATCGAAGTCAAGCTCACACCTCACGCGTCGCACTTCAAGCCGGAGCTGCAGGTCCTTACACCCATGGTCGAGTTTCGTCAATCTTGTTATTTAGCTGATAAATACATTTTTATTTTCATAGTTTGAGTGTTGGCTAATTTGTTTTACTTTGATCCATAATTTGTGCATGAGTCCTTGGCTATGGAATCTGAGCTTGCAGGAAAGCCATCTGCATTTTTCCCTTCTCATAATAAAAAACTGAAAGAAGTCTAGCTTGAGAGCTGGAGGAATGTTTCCAGAACTCGGTGTAGGTGTTCAATTTTAATTCTTCACTCTTCTTTTTAATCTCACTGAAAACATGAAAGATGTCCTCCTCCTTGTCCTTTTCAATGCTTCCACTGGTCTGAATTACCTGTAGTTCATGAGAAGTTGTGGAATGAGTTGGGGACTGGGTAGATTGTCCACCAAACTATGTATAAAGCACAGTCTCTCCAAGTCCATCAAATGTTGCTTTTTGAGACACATGTGTTGCTCCAACAATTACAAAAATCCTAGGTCTCTTTTTCCTATGCACAATCCTAAGCCCTAGCTTGATGCTTCAGTGGTAGGAGATGAATCTTCTTCCCTTGCTCTTTTAGTTGTCTTTTCATGTGCAAGTGGAGTTTGCACATTTGAAGTAGAAATTGCCTGTTCTTTGGCTTCTTGAAGGGTGTTCTCTTTCCATTCCAACTGATTTTGATATTGCTCTATTTCAGGTCTAGATGCGTGGTGATATGAAGTAAACTTATTTTCAACTGTGAGTTTAGAAATCACTCCCATTGGGTCATAAGACCAAGTGAAATTGATACCAAACTTCATTTCCTTTAATACTCTGTCTACTTCTTCTCTTGCTGCTATGGTATTGCAGATGAATGGACCGACTTGAGCTTTTAGCTTGAATTGAGATTTCTTCTTTGTTGCCACAAGGTGTACTTCATCTACATTTATCCTTTGCCTAATATATTCCAGTGTAAAGATTTTGATGGGGAGGTACTTGGGAATTTTCTAGGGTGGAAGCTCACAACCATAAACCTTGATTTCTGTGTCATTTTGGTAAAGATACCAATCTCCTGTTGTGGCTTGATCAACTAGTTGCAACACTTTCACAATTTCATCACTGATTCTTGGTACTGGAGTGCTGCTCATAAGACTAATAGATGGATGAATAAACAATTATATGAACTATTTATAGGTAAAATCTTCTTTCTCTTTCATTCCCATTGTAGTCCAAAAGATCACTAGTTGTTGGTTTCCTTCCCCATCTAGCTTATGTAAGGTGAATGGAAATTTGTCTCTCCAAAAATATATAAAAAGGTACACAAGTATTGAAGCATACTTGAATATTTTTTCAGTGTTAAACAGGACAAATTGCTCATGTATGGCTTCAGCTAGGAATTGGCTAAAGTTGTAGAGAAAAATGGGTTTGGAATCAACAGAAAAGATGGACAACAAACCTGTGATAGCTTCATTAACATATTGATCAAAATTGTAACCAAGCAGATAGGACAAAATAGTGGTGATTTGCTTGGTTCTGTCGCTGAACATGGATGAATCATAGGGAGGGTTTCTTTTAGGCAAAGGACTATCTATAGCTAGAAAAATTTCAAGAGTCTCGGTTCTTTTAGTAAAATCTAGCTTTTGATAAGCTTCTATCAGGCATTCATAAGAAAAATATGGGTTGGTGTAATGACTGGAGCTTGCATCATCTTTTCAATGGACGCAGCATTGATGAAATAGAGGATTTCGCCTGTGGGTGAAATGGTTGCTCTTTGAATGGGATCATAGGACTCATGTCATTTTATGAAAAATACAGGTTCTCTGTGTATCTGAGGGAAAATGTAGTGGGGAAGGAGGGAGCCCCATAGTCCTATTTCATATGTTTGATCAATGAATTAATCCTCCATACAATAATAAATTTCGTATAAATCAAACTAAGATGAAGACTAAATAATTTTACAATCTCTGTCGACCAGGGGAGTATGATGGAAGTCAAATTGGGGATGAATAAGAGGATTTGGGATTTTTGCAATTTCTTTTCCCTTATGAGGCATCTTATCAAATGAATTACAGATCGAAAGTGATGGAAATGGAAAACATTGGTCTGGAACTAAGTGATTATAGTAAGAACAGTATGACTAAAAGGAGACAAGTGGACCTGGATGTCAGCTTTCTTTTGAATAAGACGGAATAGCTGCTTAAGTTTCGGACCATCTTTGAGCTGTAAGGAGGAAACCTTTGAGTGATAAATTTGGTTACAGAAATGCACTGTGTAACTGTTTTCATGGAGGAACAGGGCTTTTAATGGAAAAATTGGAGTGGAGTTGTTGAATGAATGGTTAAATCTGCATTAATTATCCAATGGTACTAATTAAAGGGTCTTTGGGACATAAATTCATGAGAGTTATGAATTGAATGAACAATAGATAGGCAACAATTGATTCGATGTAAGTAGTGACATGGAACGAACGTGGATATTAACATGGAGTGGCGGTAAAGGCTAACATGTAAACCGCGTTGGGGAGTAACTTGAGGTGGTAAGTTGTTTTGGGATTTTAAGTCCCGAAAGACTAAAATGAGGATAAGGTGGTTTAAGAAGGTAGTTTCGGAAACTGCCTACTTTGGACCACCCCCCCCCCCCTCGATAAAGTTTGGATGACAAATGAGGGTCAAGGAGTGATGTGGACCATCAGATCTCGAGGGAGCATGCGGGATGTAAGGTAAGGTGAAAAGGTTTTAACATGTGAGCAGGAAGTGATGGCAACGTCACTATTTTGGCGGATGTGACAATTTTGAGTAATGGGGGAATAAATGAATGAAGTTAGGGTGTTTACCAAATAACATTGGTGCTTAGAATTCATAGTTAATTTAAAATGCAACATCGTATGCACGCATTATCCTATATTACAACTTAGGATAAAATCCTTTCATGCTCTAATTATTTCTCATATGTCTACCTACCCTTTACACCCCTAACATTTTCATTTATTCATCCGAGTGCATTTAAGCTAGCAACTCAATATTTTCCTTTTAATGGCTAATCTACCTCTATCTCTTATTTCGTCCATTGGCTCAGATTAAACTGTTGAGCCAATATTATTTTCTACTTATTGACAAACAATTTAAATAAAATCCAATCATGATTAAACTGTACAATTGGATTGTATGAACTTAGTGTGGCATTTAAACAATCTGCACACAATTTTATTTGCAAAACTAAACTATACTAAGAGTAGTTGCATTTGGATTTGCAACACTCTCATAGTTTATTATTTTTTGTCTTTCTTTCTAACCTAACATTTTATTTTTGCCTCCATTTTTTAGGGCATCTATTCTAACATTTTATTTGATATGGACTTATTCATCAAATATCCCTAACATTTTTTATTTAATATTCTTTTTTTCCATATCGTAACTTAACATTTTTTGAAATATATTTTCATTTTTTGACTAATTGATACTAACTTACCAAAACCAAAAACTGCTACAACATCGGCTCCAACTGGGGACTTCTTTCTCCTATAGAATTTAGAGAAATTGCAGATCCATGTGCCTTCTCCTCGGGATATAGAGTCTTTGCTATAAAAACTCACACTCACAGTTTGAAAAGTAAAGTAAACCAGAGTTTTTAAAATGGTAGTAATAAAATCTATTTCAACTTCTCAATACTGAATGTAATGTTGGAGAAACCTTCCATTAATAGGATAAGTGGAATATAATCCCTGAAGATTTTGCAGCACAAAAGTGTTGTTTCCCTTTACTTCAGCAATAGCTAAAGGTCCAAACCACATGTTATCAAACTTGCCATGTTTTCCCTTATCTTCTCTTCTAGAATCCCATCTTAGAACTAGATCACCTTCCTTGAAGTCCCTTTCCCTGGATCTTCTGTCAAACAAGCTCTTCATCTTATTGTGATACTTTTTCAATTTATATTGAACTTCATCTCTATTTTCATTTAGTTCAATAATCTGATTTATTCTCCTTGAAAAATCATTAGGTTCATCAGTTGAATCCTGTAGGAATTTTAAAACAGGGAAGGCCAAGTTGGTAGGGAAGATTGAATCTTTCCCATAGACTAGCTAAAAAGGAGAATTTCCAGTAGAACTCTTTGGAGTAATCCTATTTTCCAAAACTGCATAAATTAAATGAGAATCCCAACTCTTTTTATGATATGAGAAAGTATTTTTGATCACCTTTACCAGACTTTTATTTGAGGATTCTGCAAGGCCATTAGCTTGAAGGTAATATGGAGTTGAATGATATAATAGAATCTAATATTTCCGGCAAAACACAATCATTTTAACACTAGAAAATGTTGTTGGATTATCAATAACAATTTGTGTTGGGCAACCAAATATATTTTCTTCAATCAATTTGATTACTACTAAATCAATAACATTTCTTATTGGAATTGTTTCCACCCATTTGGTAA
>APFE030375926.1:19170-35819 GCA_000404065.3 Pinus taeda | reverse complement strand
CAAAATGGTGGGCTAAAACCATTGGTGATCTCGGGGATGATGAACTTCTTGAAGGACGAACTTCTAGAAATAAGAGCAAACAGCAGTCTACAGTAAATTTTGCTCTTATGGCTAATCTACACAGTATCTTTGAGCGTCAAACTTACTCAGAGGCTAAGGGTATATCTGAGTGGGAACATGCTATGGAAGCTGAATTCCAAAGTCTTCAGAAAAATCACACATGGACCCTTTCTGATCTTCCTGAAGGAAAAAAACCCATTAGTTGCAAATGGGTTTATAAAGTGAAATACAAAGCCAATGGAAACTCTAGACAAGTATAAAGCTCGTCTTGTGGCTCGAGGATTCTCACAGAAGGAAGGCATTGACTATGAGGAGACTTTTGCTCCTACAGCCAAAATGAGTACCATACGGCTTGTCCTTGCCCTAGCAACTCAGTTTAAATGGAAAGTTCATCAGATGGATGTAAAAAGTGCTTTCCTAAATGGTGACTTACAGGAAGAAGTCTACATGACACAGCCTCCAGGATTTAAGATTGCCGGTCAAGAACAGAAAGTGTGTAGATTAGCTAAAGCTTTCTATGGATTGAAACAAGCTCCTCGAGCTTGGTACATGAAAATTGATCAGTACCTGACAGATCATGGTTTTCAGCGGAGCCCATCTGATGCAAATCTGTATATCAAGCATACTGGTGATGATATCTTGTTTGTGGTTGTCTATGTAGATGACCTTATCATTACTGGCAGCTCTGCAAATTTGATCCATGGGATCAAACAAGACTTATGCAGAACCTTTGATATGACAGACTTGGGACTTCTTCACTACTCTCTGGGGATTGAAGTTTGGCAGACTGAGAATCACATCTTTCTCTCTTAGTCCAAGTATGCCAAAAATCTTGTGGACGGGTTCAGAATGCAGGATTGCAAACTAGCCACGACTCCTATGGAACCAGGGCTCAAACTCTTAGCTCAGTCATCTTCTCTTCCTGTGGATGAAACTTTATTCAGACAATTAGTAGGCAGTCTCATCTACCTTACTGCCACCAGACCAGACATCAGTTTTGCCGTGAGCTACATTTCCCGCTTCATGTCTGCTCCTAAAGCTGATCATTGGATAGCAGCCAAGCGTGTACTACAATATGTGTGTGGCACTTCTCACTATGGACTCCTATACACTCGCAGTTCCAATCCTATACTCAGTGGTTACACAGATTCTGACTGGGCCGGTTCGATTGATGATCGTAAATCTACAGTTGGGTATGTGTTTAGTCTAGGATCTGGTGCTGTAACCTGGACTAGTAAGAAGCAGAAAGCCGTGGCTCTCTCCTCAACCGAAGCAGAGTATCGAGGAGCAGTTAAGGCATCCTGTGAGGCAGTTTGGCTTCGACGTATGCTTGCAGATATGCATGCTTCCCAGACAGGTCCTACTTGTTTTGTGATAATCAGGGAGTGCTCAAACTTGCCAAAAATCTCGTCTTTCATGAACGAACAAAACATGTGGAAACTCATTGCCACTACATTCGCCAGCTTGTTGAAGATGGATTCGTTCAATTGAGATATGTTCCCACAACAGAGCAGCCTGCAGACATCTTCACCAAGCCTCTTGGTCCTGATAAGTTTGTAAAATTCAGGGGGTCTATTGGTGTTGTAAATAGATTGAGCATTAAGGGAGGGTATTAGAATAATATTATTTTAGTTTAATGCTCATTCTTTTAGCTGTTGCTAATTTTATTCTTTTAGCAGTTTCTTAGATGAAACTAATTCTTTACATAGAAAATTGATGTTTCTATCTTTGTAAATATCTCTGTATTATTATTGAGTATTGTTGCTCAATCAATCAATGAATTCATTTGGAAATCCATATGCGTGTTTCGCACTGTTTTACCCAAACTGCTCCTCTATGATAAGTTTTGACGGTAACGACTTCAATCTTCTAGCAATCACTTTAGATATCAGTTTGTACACAGTATTGCAAAGTGATATCAGACGGAAATTTGCAAATGGTTGGGGGTTTTTCCTCTTAGGTATGAGAGCGATAAAAGTGTCATTGATAGCCCCAGGAATGAAGCCATTTATCCTTGACTCCTCAATCGCTGCCAATAGATCAGTATCATCAAATCTGTGAAATGAATAAATACTTCCACCCCCCAATCGTACGGTCTTGGGCTTTTCTCCCTAGCATATTCTTTCATAGTATCAACCAATTCCTCCTTAGAGACCGGCCTGCACAGTATGTCATTATCCTCACCCAAGAACAACTCCGGCATATGAGAAATATATTTCGTCTGTGCCTGGAAGTCCAAATCCTGATCTTTATATTGATTCTGGAAATGACGCATTGCTTCCAACTCCAGCGAAGCTTGCAAGGAGATAATATTCCCATCCTCATTCCAAATGCTTTTGATGAAATTAATGCTCTTCCTGTAATTAAACTGTCTATGGAAAAATTTCGAGTACCGCTTGTACCCAAATCACCCTGCTCTTCATTCGGATGTCCTCCTCCCTTTTCAGTAGCACCGCTTGTTTAATACCCTCCATCTCAATAATCTTATTCCTGTATGATGCGAAGAAGTATAGGGGGTCGGTGGGGTCATTCATCAATCGGATAGATACGTTAATGGCCCTGAGTGTCTTATCCTCTTCTCTTTTCTTGCCCACAATCCACTCACAGGCTTCCCGTTTCAACCGTGAGAGCTTGTTTAAAATTACAGACAAGCAGTCCATTGGCCCCGAATGCAATGGCCTCTTCCATACCGAATGAACAAGTAATTCAAAGTCCTTCATCTGCAGCCACCTCAAATTAAATTTGAAAGGGTAAGATCTAATATCAAAATCCCCTCTCCAGGCCAAAATAATTGGTTTACAATCCGATATGTTATCTGTGAGAATCGAAGATTCCAGTTTAGAAAGGTGGAGGAGCAATGATTGACATATTAAGAATTGGTCAATCCTTTTTGCAATGCCTTCTCCCGTGCGCCCATTCCTCCATGTAGGGCCAAAGGGGTCTGGTATAACATCTACCAGGGCATGATCCCTCATCCATTCCTCAAAATAAGATGACAATCCGTCCACTCTCGCCTTATTCCCCGATATCTCTATCGGCGGCATGGAGAAGTTCAGATCTCCAACAATAATGATCGAGCTCAACCCAAAAATGCCAGATTTAGTCACTCTATCCCAATATTGTTTGCGTCCAGTGTACGGTGCATATATATTTGTGATCCTTATCCTCATGTTCGTCCCTTTCTTATATCCGGACATAATAATACCTGAACACGAATTGTATGCCACCAGATCAAATATGTTGGGATTCCACATTACCCCTGTTGACAAGGCGAACGTTCGTTATGCCAATAGGGGGAACTAACCCGATTGCAGACCCCAATTAGATCTGCTTTCATTTGGAATGGCTAGTTCCAACGGGTTTTAAAGGATGCCGTAAACTGTTATAGGTGTTGAAAGATTGCTTCTTGGAGGAAGACTTCAATTAAATCAACAAAAAAACAGCTAACCTATATGTATCAAATCTTATCTACACTACTTCTCACTACTTAAGCAGGTCCTAACTATCCTAATCTATCCTGCAGGAGCATAACAAAAAGAGGTTAAACATCATATATAGATTCCAAGTCCAAATGAATCAATTACTGGTTCATATAAGAACAAGGTTGTATTAAATCCTAATTGCAATCCAATTACTTATACAGGAATACACATTCCTTTCCATACAAATAACACTTGCCACTAATGTTTAACAGAGTTTCGAATAAGCAACCTTTCATGAGTTAACCATGCTATTGAATTATATTCGAATAACCAGGAATAACCATGAATTGTATGTTATCAATATGCACAAAGCAAAACACGTTTATCTTTATGCCAGCAACAACACATTGATTCTAGACACATGAAAGAAAAGGAAAATGAATCTGAAACAACAAGCTCCTTCTTGATCCAAACAGTCTTCTTTATTCATAATAAATCAAAAGCTATTTTTCCCAAGAAAAAGTCCTCCCCTCATCTTCGGAGGTAATACTTATCCAGAAGGAACTGACCCTCGATCTTCCCCTAACTTTTCACCTCCCTCCTCTTTTCAATATACAAATTAAAATAAACAGACGTAGAACAGTCGGTGTAACCGCTGACACATAAAAGGCATAACTCCTGGAGCGCTTCATTTCCTGGGGAAACGAATAGATGCCGATGGAAAAGAGAATGATTGAATGTCATTTCTTTGCACCTGTATGGAGTGGTCGTTATTCCCTATCATTTCCCAAGGGAAACTGAAGACACTGCACTCATCATCCCACATCTGGCATGCTTTGAGGTGTATCTTGAGGGATCAGTGCTGCCATGAGTGCTTCAATTTCGCCTCTCATCTCTTGATCCTCGCCTGCAAAGATATTTAACATTAGATATGAATATGAAAAATATAACAGAAATGCTTAAACAAAACACAAACGCTACCTTCATTAAAACTTTCATAAAATCACAAGGAACAAGTATGAAAGAATCGGCCCCTGGTTCAGCCAAGGGTGCGACGCAATCGAGTCGAAATCACACATCGCAACGAGCAATCCCATGCGAAATCGCCCCTATCAGATTTTCCTTTGAAAACCCGGACCATAACATTTTATCGGAACGCATAAGAATACATGGGAAAACCGGCATCCAACCATAAGGCCGGACTTCAAATGTTATACACTCGGATGAATAATAATCGTCGGATCCGCCATATCAATGCGCGCCTTATGTATGATCCTCAGGTTCTACCGATTGTGATATGCGATTGGGCCAAACCCGACGATATATATGTTATATTTAATAACCCCGGTAGGTCCAGTATATTGCGATACGCTATATATATAAACCCTGGGCTCTGCCAATTGCGATATGCGATTAGGCCGGAAGCAGACCCGAAAATGTATGTGTTGCGGTTAATAACACCAGCGGGTCCACCATATAAGACTTTCTTTTGAAGACCCGGACCACAACACTTTATCGAAATACACGAGAAAACCTGCGGCCAGACCATAAGGCCAGACTTCAAATATTATGCACCCGGGAGTATAATTATCATCGGGTCCGCCATATCGCATCGCGCCTTATGCGCAAGCCTAGGGCTCCGCCGATTATGATATGTGATTCGACTAGACCCGAAAATATATATATTACGCTTGATAATCCCAGTGGGTCCGCTATTCGCGTCGCGCTTTATGTATGACTTTAGAAATCCATCGATTACGATAAGCGATGAAGGCATGCTTCGGGGAATTACAGAGACCGAGGGAGCGCAGATATGTGCGGGCAGAGTATTTCAATTACACAAGTGTTATAACAAAAATAAAGCCGCGATAGAAGGTTTTGTGGGTTAAGTCCACAAACGACCATAGTAGAGTGGGGGGTGATTATATGTGCGGGCATAAATGTACCGTGAATGATTATGAGGGTTGAGAAAAGTCCCGATGAAAGATATGAATGAAGGGCTAGACTGGGTTATAAATGAATCATGCCACAGAGAATTATTCAGGGGGTCTTACCATTAAGAAGTGAAGATTTGACTTGGCACAGAGTTGAAACCCCTAGGATAGAAACAGATCATTTGAAGAGTAATCATTCGGGGAAATGAAAGAGCAAACTTCTAGGGGACCCATTCAAATTTGTTGCCAAAGCAGGCTTTAATAGGGTGGTGGTTGTGGCCACAACAACCCCCAATCCCCCCGAATGTCCACTGGCATTAGTTGCACATGCAAACCAATGAGGACAGACAACAAGCATGGCTTCCACCGTCTTAACCTGCTCAGACATTGTTTCTTGTAGGAGAATCAAGGAAGGGTTGTAAGACCTAACCAGACCCCTGAGAGAGCAGATTTTATGGGGTGCTCCCACCCCCCTGATATTAAAGGAAATGATGGTCATGGGGGAACCCCTATGTCAGGCATTCCCTCTCTAAGGACCCAAGAACCATGAGCATCAGAAATCGTGATACGCCCAACAGTGTATGAAGTAGCAATGCCAAAAGGGACCCCTCTCATTTCCAGATCAGAGGTAGGGGATAGTGCTATGTGGTTGCAATCAGTAATTTTTTTGTAGCGGGGAGCCTGCTTTTTCTTGAGGGTGACGTTCCGGCAACTAGTCCCTTCATCAACGGGCTCTTGGGTTTGGAGAAAAGATTGCTTGATGGTCAGGGGAACCAGGGAATCATCAGAAATAATGAGAGCTTCCAACTCTCAGTCTAGCGACAATGAATTTGTTAGGGAATTCCCATCTATGGGAGTTGATAGGAGAGAATGACCACCCCCACATCCTATGGAGAAATAAAAGGCACGGATATGTTCAGAGGCATAGGTATTACCCTTGGGGCATCACCCGAGTCCATAAAGTCTAAGGGGTTCATCTATCCTTTCCGAGTGTCATCCATCCCAGCCCCCTCAGAAGGGCCAGAGTCAACATGATACAAAGGTGTTTGGAAATCCACATGATGTGCAGTAATATCATACATTTTATTAACAGGATCATTCCAAAGGGTAGAATTACCTGGACCAGTGTTGATTTTGATAGCCTGAGTTGCCTTCGATATCCGGACGTAGCCCAGATCTGGTCCATGCGCATCCAATGCCCCATCTCTTCGATTTGAATGCCTGTATTGTGCCAACCGAAACCCCTCATACTTCCCCCCCTCCTAGTAAATCTCGGATAAGCAGCGATGAGGTGATTTGTCTCATGACAGAGTAGACAATGGAAAGGCACACCCCAGTAATCGATGGCCAAGGTGAAGGAAAAGCTACTCCATTGGATCTCTAGCTCTGCCATCAACCCTCTACCCATCTCCACCTCAATAAGCACCCATGCCATCCTTTTGTCCCGCTGCCCGAAAGAACCATCGTCCCAGTAGTAATAACTGCCAATCTTGTTTGCAATTTCCTTGATCTCTTCCTCATTCCAAAGCTCTAAAGGAAGCCCTGGCAGCTTAGCCCAAATGTAATGTCGGCAAGGTGTCTCAGTAAATGGGTCGAAACCCACCTTCCATCTTTGCATAATCAGAAAGCCCCAGCCCTTCACCCATGGCTCCTTTGTGAAAATTCTTGAATCTAACACATCAGAAACCCCTACTGCAATTTCTGGTTTACTATCTCCTACTCGTTCTTTACATTAAAAAGTTATTTAATTGCATAAATATCGAAGTAAACACAAATGCAACCTTCACAGATATACAGATCATGTACTGAAATAAACTAAGACAATCACACAAGGGACACCATTATTTTTAGACAATCGTCCCCAAAAAAACCCAATGCGGGAAAACCGGTGCAGCATATAGAGGGTTTGTATTATTAAGCAGATTTGTGAATACAACTAGGGTGCCAAAAATGGCTCACCCTTTAGAGAATGCCCTCAACAGTAGTACCTCTCTCCAGAGACAAATATTCCAGCAAATTAGCAACCAGATGATCAACCCCACAGTGACTCTGACTTTTCCTTGTGTTGGACAGCGAAAGCTGCTCCAAGCATTGCTCTAGAACTACGTCACCCTCTCCCGGCTGATCTACTCTCAGTCTGCCCCACAAAATCTTCCCACCGTTGCCTCTGAAGCCCTCTACGTCCTCTGTGTCAGCCTCTACGACTCTTTGCGTCCTCTGTGCTACCTCCTTCGGCCTCTGCGTCAGCCCTTCTTGGGCCTGCGTTGTCTCTCTCGGCACTTCACTGCCTCTCTGCTATGTATTCTTCAGCCTTGGATCGAAATCCCGTGTTGAACTGCCCCTCATTGCAGCTGATCTCTAACTCGATTTCCTCAACAAACCCAGCCCCAGAAAATCGAATTCTTGATCTCTCTTGTTGTGTCTCCAACTGATCCTCAAGCCTCCTCTTATACTTTTCCTATTGACGATTCAACAGTTGAGATTAAGTCCCTAATCAACGGCTAAGATTAGAACTGGCTTGATCCTCTTCACTTAGAACTTTCTCACCCATTTTATATTAATACATATTAATATTTTTTATTTTCCTCGGTTTAGACTAGGAACCCATTAAAAATATTAATTATTTAATATCTCTTCATCTGGGTGGAATTTCTCCAAACGATTTTTGGGTCTTGGAGATCTCATGTGCATAGCCTCTCCACCAATTTTCATGGATGGAGCACATTCAATTCTACCAAAAATCAACACTCCCTCTTAGCGAGGAATATGCTCTAATAATGCTTCGCCATAGAAGCATCACACTGATCCTCCACATCGGTCCTTTGTGATGATGTTAGCCCTGCTACCCCACATCCATTGCACTGTTGTTTCCTGTACTGTTGCCCATGACACTGCCACTGCAACTGCTACATCTGTACTGCAGTTACCTCTCAAAATGCTACATCATGCTGCCCATAGCACTGCCACTACTAACTATTGCACTGCAACTCAGTTACCGAGAAGTAACTAGCTGACTTCACCCAAACACTGACATCCTGATCAGTCTAGAAGCCTCGTGATGCTGAAGCTACCTCTGTTGTTATCTTGTGCTCCTTCTGCTACCATTTTGTTGCTACAACACCTCTGTGCCTCTCACACTGCTGCAACCTCCATTGCGCTGCTACAGACTTCTGCACTCTAAACTTGCCTTGCCGCTCCATCAAACCTTGCTCCACCTGACCCCTATCATCATGCTACTGTCGTTAAGGGCTCCCGTAGCTGTATGTGATCCAAGAGTTTGGGCGCCTCAAGGATCCTACCCCTCTTCTGTAGTCCTCTCCACTACAGCTATATGTCTCCCCACCTCTTCTCTAGAGGCGCATGAGCACTCATGGCACAATCGTCATCAGTCTCGACATCCTTCTCCGCCTTTGCTGGAGCAGCCTTTGAATCGGAAGCTTATCCCTTGCCTTTCTTCCTGGGGCACTGAGGGGCATAATGTCCCAGCTCCCCACAATTGAAGCACTTGACCTTGGAGATATGTTTCTTCTTCCTCTTCTGAACCCCCTGTTGTTCTGCAGATGCTAGAGTTGCATCCTCCTCCTCTTTCTTGATTCCAACTCCCTTACCGTTATTCCCCACCTTGGTCAACCTCTTGATCTCTTCCTGTCGAAGAGTTGCCCACATCTCCTCCCAACTAGGGAGAGTTGCTCTGCCCAAAATGCTTTGGACAAACGTCTGTCAGTCCTCAGGGACTGCATTCAGAGCAGTCTTGACCATAAACTTTGGATCTGGTGTAGACCCCACGGAAGTAAGCTGGTCGCGAATTCCTTGCAACCTGAGAAGGAACGGATCTATCTCCTCTCCTTTTTGCATCTGATATGACCTCAGTTGATTCTCTAATAACATCTTCCGTTGCAAGGAAGAGCCCAGGTATAAGGTGGTCAGCGTCTGACACATCTCCCTTGTTGTGCTCTTCTCAGCAATATGTGATATGACATGATCCTTGACCCCATCTAGAATCGTGCATTTCGCCTTCGCCTTGTCCTCCTCATACTTCTCAGTTGCATTAGGGTCAACTGTGACAATAACTGTTTTCAAGGCATGGTCCTTGATACGATGTTTATCCAGGATTGCCAGGATCTTGGCCTTCTAGATGACAAAATTGGAAGCCCCGTCCAATCTGTCATGATCCCTCAATCCATTCACTGCCATCTCTGCTCCTCTTCTCTAGACTCCCTCTTGATTTCCCTCTCGGAAATCCTCTAGCCAACTGTTGAATCACTCCTCTCAAATCCTCCTTTGCCACTGCAACCCGAATCTAAATTTCTTGGCTAGAAATCTGTCGAGGTAGTGCTTCCCTCTACCTTGGTTTAGTGTCCTTAGACACTATTCTGCACCGACAGAAACAGTGTCCCACCAGCTCCTCAAATCAAAATATGCACAGCTCCCTTAGCCCCGGCAACTGAAGGATCTGAACCCTTCAGCTCTACGCAACCACAGTGAGAGCTGGATCAGCTCCTCCTGGCCACTGCGTCAATCCTTCCTGGCTGAGAAAGATGATTTGGCACTGCATAGGCCTGATTTGTCCCCCTTCTGCCTCTACGCTGGCTTGGACAGCGGACGCAGCTACTGCGCAGGCTCCTCCCAGCTACTACTTCTTCCTCTCCTAGCTCAGAATGCTAACGCAGGTACTGCGTGAGCCTCTGCATCACCTTCTCTGCATTGCGTCACTCCTCCTGCGTCTCTGGCTTTGAAACAACGTTGTCTCTCGAGACAGCTATTTCTCTGCTGCAAACTCTCAGATTTCCCGGCTGATGCCTTCAGTCGCCTATGATCTACAATCGCTTTGATACCATGTGAAAATTCCTGAATCTAACGCATCAAAAATCCCTACTACAATTTATGGTTTACTATTTCCTACTTGTTCTTTACATTAACAAGTTATTTAATTGCATAAATATCAAAGTAAACACAAATGCAACCTTCACAGATATACAAATCATTTACTGAAATAAACTAAGACAATCACACAAGGGACACCGTTATTTTTAGACAATCATCCCCAGAAAAACCCAATGCAAGAAAACCGATGTAGCATACAGAGGGTTTGTATTATTAAGCAAATTCGTGAATACAACTAGGGTGCTAGAAATGGCCCACCCTTCAGAGAATGTCCTCAGTAGTAGTACCTCTCTCCGGAGACAGATATTCCGGCAAATCAACAACCGGATGATCAACCGCATAGTGACTCTAACTGTTCCTTGTGTTGGACAACGAAAGCTGCCCCAAGCATTGCTCTAGAACTATGTCACCCTCTCTCGGTTGATCTGTTCTTAGTCTGCCCCACAGAATCTTCCCAGCGTTGCCTCTGAAGCCCTCTGCGTCCTCTGCGCTACCTCCTTCGGCCTCTGCGTCAGCCCTTCTTGGGCCTGCACTATCTCTCCCGACACTTCACTACCACTCTGTTATGTATTCTTCAGCCTTGGATCGAAATCCCTTGCTAAACTGCCCCTCACCGCAGCTGATCTCTAACTCGATTTCCTCAGCAAACCCAGCCCCTGAAAATCGAATTCTTGATCTCTCTTGGTGTGTCTCCAACTGACCCTCAAGCCTCCTCTTATACTTTTCCTCTTGACGATTCAACAGCCAAGATTAAGTCCCTAATCAATGGCTAAGATTAGAACTAGCTTGATCCTCGTCACTTAGAACTTTCTTACCCATTTTATATTAATACATATTAATATTTTTTATTTCCTAAGTTTAGACTTAGGAACCCATTAAAAATATTAATTATTTTAACATCTCTTCATCAGGTGGAATTTCTCCAAACGATTTCTGGGTCTTGGAGATCTCATGTGCCTTAGCCTCTCCACCAATTTTCATGGCTAGAGCACATCCGATGTTACAAAAAATCAACATCCTTCAGTATGCGCTCAGCATCCTCGGAATTCAAGAAGTGAAACGCCACCTAACCATTGAAAAGTATGTTAATATTCAGTTTGTATGTTAAAACCAGCAGTCAACGATCCTCTACCCACTTTTTCATCTGTTTCCCCGTCATATGGAGATGGTGCCACCTCCCCACCAATGCCTTATGTCTCAGTTGCTTAATACTATCCCAATATGCCCCAGCTCCCAAAATTAATGGCCTCTCCCCCTTCACAGCCTACAGATGATTTTTTTTCGGTTTTGAGACTCGCCTAGTTCCAAAACTACCCTCTCCCTTTCTCAGATCTCCATGCACATTCTCAATTCCCTACTCAAATGATTTTTGGTGTTGGAAAAGGCCAGACATCGTTGCCCGCTCTACCTCGATGGTGGCACCTATCAACTCCTTGAGGGATGGGGACCCATTGTCTTGCATGCCTGCCATCCGACGAACGAAATGACCTGCGACAGCACACTATAAAGTGGTCCCCCAGTGCCCGTCTCGTGGCACTCCTGAGCCACCCCAAATGTGAAGGAGACAGCCTGCCCACCCGTTATAAATGCCTATTATGTATCCTTCTACTAAATAATGTTCCACATCAGATACTAAATTATGTGAGGGCTGACATGGATCCCCACTCACCTCCAGATAGTAGGACGGAGAAAAATGAAGGGACAGGCATGTTTAAGGAGAAAGTCGCGGGAGGATTGCACGTACCGATTTTCCCGGATCCCCAGTAGTCCGAACAAAATAGCTTTAATGCTACGTCTCTCAGCGAGTACAACCCTGAAAATTCAAACCATCCGCGATCAATCCCTCGACACCCGATTTAGACCCAGACTCACAAGTTCCTACCTAGTCCTAAGCCAAGGTAGCTCAGCATCCTCAGTAACTACTGCACCAGCCACACAGGAAGGAATTGCTTGCCATTGCACTGTCTGATCAAGTCCTCATGCATAAAACACTATAATCAACATGTTACGACTTCAGCACATTGTCCTCAGCTCTACAGTAAATCCATCGCTCCTCTTTCATTTGCAGCATCCTTTCTTGACTCAGATCACACCCATTCTATCACTATTTTTCTCTATCAATGCACACAGTCTCTGATACTGTATTCTAGCTACACAGCAAGCCTCACTGCAATATTAACATCCCAACAAACGCAACCCACCATTCAAGGCATGGATACTCTGAAATCCAGCCCACACTTCGTGGGTTACCAGGTCAGATCGTTTGTACTTGAATACCTAGTAGAGCACCTAGAGCATAAACTAAAGCCCCCGTTCCATTCCATTGCATTAGTGCCTATCTTGGCTTCCTTCAATGCACTAAGGCACTGTAACTATGGATGCTCCATGGTTGGTTCTTCACCTTCCTCCTTGTCCATGTCATCCTACCTTGCCTTCATAAACCAAAACTATTCAAAAAATCAATGTCTTTGCACTCCCTAGACAAACGCAGTGAGAAAGCAGGCCTATTTTTTGTTTACAAATGAAAAACCCTCATTTATATAGCAAAGTATGGAGTTAATCTCAAAAATGGAGAATAATAAAATGTTATTAACCAAATTCAAATCTAACTACTTGGAATACTTTATTATATTTATTGGAGAGGGAAAAAGAATTGAAAATGGTTAAATATCTTTTTTTAAAATAATTAACAAATAAAATGATTTATTAATTATTTCGTGAGAAACAAGAAAGGTGTGAAATCAAAATAATTATTAAATAGTGATTTAATCATTATTCTAATAACAGAAATAAGGAAATTTAAATAAATAATGATTTATTTAAATATTCCTAAGGGGTTTAGTTAAATGTGACAAGGAATAATTATTAAATAATGATTTAATAATCATTCCTGGAGAAAATTAAATAAATAATGATTTATCTAATTATTCTCATGAGGTTTTTTATTTAAATCAAAAATAATTTAGTAAAAGTGGTTTACTATATTATTTTCCACAGTAAAAGTGATTTTACTATGGTAAAATTAAATCTACATGGTGTATTTCGATCCACCTAGTTAGAAATGGCTAGCTGATCATTTTTTGGTGATAACACTTGTGAACAAGGTATTGATTGGATTGGACATGTTAGCAGAGATGGAACAGGAAATGCAGGTAATCAAGAAGAATCTAAAGACAGCACAAGACAGGCAGAAAAGTTATGCAAATCAGAATAGGTTGTTTAAGGAGTTTCAGGTTAAGGAGCAGATGTACTTGCGCATCAAGCCCAAGAAGAGATCCTTGCGGATTAAATCATGCGCCAAGCTGACACCTCGATTTTGTGGACCTTTCAAGATACTTGGAAGGATCGGACCAGTAGCCTATCGACTTGCACTGCCTCCAACAGTGAAAGTCCATGATGTTTTCCATGTGTCATTGCTTAAAAAGTATGTTAAAGATGTTGATCATGTGATTGACTAGTCTGTATTGCAGGTGGAGCTAGAAAGAGAATTCCGGCTGAAACCACAATGTATATTGCAGAGAAAGACGCTCATGCTCCGAAACCGAGCAATCGAGCAGGTTAAAGTGCAGTGGAAGCACTTTGGGCCCGATGAAGCTACATGGGAGATGGTTGATTAGATGCGGGCTATGTATCCTTCTCTATTCGCTGGTTGAGCGAATGTTTTTGGTATATGTTTGGTATGATGTTTTTGGTATGTGTATGTATATGTATATGGATGTAAATACCGCCATGAGTTATG
Organism: Pinus taeda; assembly: GCA_000404065.3. Classification (NCBI taxonomy): domain Eukaryota; kingdom Viridiplantae; phylum Streptophyta; class Pinopsida; order Pinales; family Pinaceae; genus Pinus; species Pinus taeda. Next base: position 21,780 of record APFE030375926.1, on the reverse strand, counting down.
TTATAAAGCTCCAATAAGCAGTATGGGTGTCATGTCATTATGGTTATCATGTAGTTATGTTGTCATGTTGGTTTGTTTCTCAGTAGGTTGATCATTGTAAATAATGCATCAAGCTAAGTTATAAAGCTCCAAGGGCAGTATGTTTTTCTTTCAGCAATCTTGTTGGTTGTAGGTGTCATTGAACACCGAGAATGGTGTTCCCCAAGGGAGAGGAATCTGTAACAACCCTGGTGAAAATTTCATGTAATAAAAGTTAATAAAGGAAAAATAATAACCACGGTTATGGGACACTTATTCCAAGTTGAATGGTGGGCAAAATATCCTAGTGGGTGTTCATTTCGGTTATTATGGCTAAAGGAAATTGGCAAAGGCAATGGCAAAGGCTTTGGAAAGGCATAAAGCATTAATTGGCATTTATTTATGAGAATAAAGGAAATTAGGAGAAAAGGAAGGTGAAAAGTCACAACTTGCATGTGAGGAGAAAAACGAAGGAAAATTGAAGAAAATAGAGACCTCACTAATAAAAAGGCTTCTGACGATCATTTCATGGCTTTCGGTCAGTTCAGTTTTGGAGTTCTCTCTCTATTTTCTCTCTCTCACACTCTTGGACACTTAGTTTTCTTGGAGCACTTCAACATTGGATCAAGAAAGGCAAAAAAGGCGCGAGGAAGCAAAGATCGAGCAAGGAAGAGCAGAATCTAGCAGCTACAGCAGGATTATTTGCAGGTATCGATTTACATGTGTGATTTCCTTGCTAGATTTGGCATGCATGGTTTTGCATATGTGTTCTTGGTTTTCTTGTTGTCATGGGCATGGGTTTTGCCAGGTGTGACAGTGTTTTTCAACCTAGCGTTACCATTTCCGGATAGCCATGGTGTGAAGATTGTTTTGTATGTGGTTGAGTTGGATTGTCGGATGGACTCGAAGCTGAGTGGGGTGGTCCCAAGATTATTCACAAGGCCTAGGAATCCCAGGATGGGATACACGGTAAAGCCTGAATGTGAACACCTCGATTGAGTCTAGGAATCTCTTGACCGGTAATGTCGGGATACACGGTAAAGCTCAGTGGTAAGTACCCTTGATTGGACCTAGGAATCCCGAGATGGGATACACGGTAAAGCTCAATGGTAAGTACCCTTGATTGGACCTAGGAATCCCGAGATGGAATACACAGTAAAGCTCAATGGTAAGTACCCTTTATTGGACCTAGGAATCCCGAGATGGGATACACGGTAAAGCCCAGAGGGTGGAGACCTCGTAGGCCTAGGAATCCCTTGAGCGGTAATGGCGGGATACACGGTAAAGCCGAGAGGTTGGGACAGTCAAATTCCTCACAGTGTAGGTGGAGAGATCCGGCGGCATCCATGCTTGTTTTGGCCTAGTGATCCAATGATTGCGGTAAATCCTAGTATTGTATGTTTATTGTTTATGGCATAGTGATTCGATGGGGATTGCAATAAAGCCTGGTTATATTGTTGAGGGTGAGGTGGTGTAGCCTCGGGAAGCCCTAATTGATTTTGGTTATAAGTCCCACATTCATGCACGGATGTGGTGGTCAATCTCTTGTTACCATAAGGCCTGGATCTACCTAGTGGGGCTTTGCACTAGGCCTGCTAGATTTTGCGGGTAACAAGTCACATTATTCAACATATCATCCCATTGTAGAAAGATGTGAAGTCATTTAGACAAAAGCAGAGACATGTGAATCTAAAGTTGGCACCTATAATTAAGAAGGCATTACAAAAGATGCTTCAGGCCAAACTATAGCTCCAACAAGGCATATAATTTGGGTAGCAAAATTGGTTTGGGTAAGAAAGAATAATGGTGAGATAAGAATCCATATTGATTTTAGAAATCTAAACCAATTGTTGTTAAAAGACAATTATCCCTTTGCCAGATATGGAACACATCTGCTATAGAGGATAATAGGATCAAAAATGATGACTACGTTCGATGGATTCTCAGGGGCCAATCAAATAAAAGTTAAGAAGGCGGATCAACATAAAATTGCTTTTACCATGCCTTGGGAAACATTTGAATATATTAGAATGCCCTTTGGTTTCATGGATGCTTGATCAACCTTTCAGAAGGTGTTAATTTTAGAAAACAATGGTATGTTCTATGTTTAGCACAATTTACTTCAATGTTTCTTAGCAGCCCAATAACAATATCCAGTAGCAATCACATTAACCATTAATCACATTGACAGTAAATACAAATAGAACATAAAAACAAATGCAGAAGACAAGGCAAGACAAAAGGACACCAAATTTGGCAGATGCCAGAGAAAAACCCCAAGGTGAGGAAACCCTTTGATCAAATCTTCTTATTATTATTCAATAGTTCTAAAAACAAAGAGAGAGCACAAAAGTCAAATAGACTAGCCCAATACAAAGTCAAATTAGCCCTGTCAAATTCTGCAGTCAAACTGTTAGGAAACCAGTTCACAAAAAAATAGAAAAGATAGATCAACGTCTTAGAATTCAGCCTCTTCAAGGGGGCAACCTCCTTTACATTACACAAATGAACAAATCTTGGATGATACAAATGACTAAACCTCCCTTCTATATATAGGAGTCTAAGGGGTCACAATATAATCAAGCCGACATA
>APFE030375926.1:5513-16836 GCA_000404065.3 Pinus taeda | reverse complement strand
ATTAGAGTCTATGAAATCATGATTAACATTTCTTTTGTTCTCATCATGAGTTTCCTTTACTACCCTTTCACCATTAGTGACCATTTCTTATAGCAACTTATTCAATTTTATCTTCAATTCTTCCATCTTATCGTCCATGCCATTAATTTTAGCTTCCATCTTAATGTCCATGCCATTCATCTTAGCTTCCATGCCATCCATCTTAGCTTCCATGCCATTCATATTAACTTGCATGCCATTCATATTAGCTTCCACGCCATTCATCTTGGCTTCATTTACCTTTAGTGAGAGTGAAATTTGTTGTACTTGGTCTTGTAATTTTGATATATCATGTTGCATTTCTTCCTCTTCTTCACGAATTATGCTAGAGCTTTCAAGTCGCTTACTAGGTGTTTCCATTTTCTTTCTTCAGGGCATTAATTAATGTTAATAATTCTTCACTATTCCCTTTGAATTTCTTCAAACTAATTTTTCAAACCAATCTTATGCAAAATTTAAAAAAAAACTACACACCTTTTTTTTCATTTTGTAAGAGCTCGATATTGAATCTGTTGTATTTCTATAACTGGGGATCTCGAATATCTGAAATCTCGTCTTGCGGTAGCCCTTTGAGTCCTCTTTCTAACCCTGCAAGTTTGATCAAGATTGGATTCTCCACGAAAGAGTTATGCCAAATCTCCCACGGTGACCTGATTATAGACTAGTTCAGTAGAGCGAACTTGTATGACGTGCCACGTGTCACTGTTTCGACCTTAGTACCTGAAACTGATACACAGAAAACTACAGGCCATTCTCTTTCTGAGACTTCTTACGAAATTTCAATCTGATGCTCAAAACAAAAGTTATGACGATTTTACCCAGGTCACCTGTTTGGAATGTAATTCGAGACTCTGCAAAAACCCTAACTTCCTTAGATCATATCTCCGTAAATATAGCGAGACAAGCTCTGAAATTCGGACCCGAAGTTCGGAACGATTTCAGCTCAAATGTGTTTTTTTTGTAGCTTCTGAAATGTCGCAACAAAACAAAACAACAACAACAAAAAAAAAAAAGTTATAGCGAAAATGCCACAATGACCTGTTTGGAGCAGCGAAACCCTAGAATCCAAAGCTCTGATACTAAATGTTAGAAAACCAGCTCACAAAAAGATAGAAAAGATAGATCAACGTCTTAGAATTCAGCCTCTTCGAGGGGGCAACCTCCTTTACATTACACAAATGAACAATTCTTGGATGATACAAATGACTAAACCTCCCTTCTATATATAGGAGTCTAAGGGGTCACAATATAATCAAGCCAACATAATAGTAATAACATAAAGGCACAAAAATAACAAGAGTCGGTTTCTATGGGGCATACTAATAACAATATGGGGACAATAGGGGCACAATAATAACAATAAGGGATACAATGACAATAGTAATGGGGGAATCACTAGTATTAAGGGGCCTAACACAAACTTCAACCCTAACCAGAAAGCCAATGTTGGTCAAATCAGCAGCAAAACACCTCTTTTGAAGCTCGGTCAAAGGCAATCCAATTCGGCCTCCAACAAGGGTCAAAGTCAACCCAAAAAAATCCCACAAACACTGGTCAAACTTGGTCAAACAAGCCTATTGTCAACACAGGGCAAATAGCCTCAAACTCTTCGATTTTCATGCCAATCAATGCAGCCTCCAAAGAGCGAAATTCTGCCTCCAAAAACATAGTCAAATTCGGTCAAAATAGCAGTGGTCAATGTTTGTCAACACTGGTCAACAATCTGAAATTTTGGTTATGTTTTAGCCCAAAAAAATAGTCCTCTTAGTCGCACGTGTGAGAGAGAGAGAGAGACAGAAGATGCCCAAGTTGTACGAACCAATATGTTGAAGAGAGAAGAATGGTTGAGTGAATGATGTCCAAATGAGGTGTGAGGTCTCTTCTATTTATACACTTTATTGTGAGTGAAAAGACACAACTATTGGGATTCTTGAGCCTACATTAAGCTGACGCTGACCTGGACAATTTGTACATGTGAGAGAATAAATTCAAAATCACACTTTTGCTTGTCTGAATGAAATGATATTTCTATCAAACTTGGACCTCTCGAAAAGAGAAATCCAATGCAATAATCATCTCCATCATATAAGTTGTCCCAAGGTGGAATTTGGCCCCAGTTGCCAATTTAAAAAAAAAAAAAAAAAAAAAAAAAAAAAAAAAAAAAAAAAAAAAAAAAACAATGGACTTTGAATTTATGGATATTATGGATAAGATTATTAAGATTTTATCAAGATGACTTAAGAATGTTCTCGGAGAAAAGAAACACTTATGTCCGTCATCTTAGGCAAGTATTTGAGAGATGAAAAAATATGGGATATCATTGAAACCGAAGAAGTTGATATTTGGGGTGGACTGAGGAAAGCTATTGGATCATATAGTTTTGAATGAGGGTATCAAGATTGACCCAAAAAGGCTCTGTGGTATTCAAAAAGTGGCTTTGCTAGCAAGTAAACAAGCAATGCAGCCATTGTTTCAATAGAATCAATTTTATTAGAAGTTTCATTCAAAACTTTGCACAAATCACTATGCAAATCTCAAATATGCTTAAAATAGATAGTGATTAGGAAGAAAGCTTTCCATCAAATCAAAGAAGCTATTGGATCAACTCTAATGCTGGTAAGTCCAGATTATTGAAAGGAATTTCAAAGTTTTCATTTGCTTCAAAGAATACAATTGCCAATGTTTTGTTACAAAAAAATGAAAATGGTCATGAGTAGCCAATAGCATTCATGAGCAAAAAGTATGAGAGAGGTAGAACTAAATTACACAACAATGGAGAAACAAGTTTATGCCCTAAATTAGTCATTAAAGCATTTTCAAGGATATGTGGGATATTCTCAAGTTATTGCTTATGTTCCTTGTTACCCCTTTTTCAAAAGGAGTACAACCATGCTATTTGTAAGCTCAAACGTATGCAATCTTTGGGCCCTATAGGCCATGTGGGATGAAGTGTAAAAGTGTATCTTAGGTCCCCTTGGGTGGACGGCCATGACCGGTCTTCTTAGTTTCATCTTCATAGTGCTCAATCTTATGGCTTTGCTAACTTCCCCCTAGGGGGGCAATAACTCCCTGCCTTGATGGACATTCTTATGTCCTAGGTTGGTATTTACTATTCAGTCATCATGGAGGTGGATCTGTTAGGACACATGGCTTAAAGGAGCACTTGTTGTATTAGCTCTACAAAAGTGATCGCAAAATGTAAGGATGGAAGCACACATCTTATTATTTTATTAACGCACCTATGTTTACTTCCCACTTGAACCATTTTCCTTATGTATGCACACCTCTTTGGCCATGGCCATCATTTTTCATGGTAGTCTCATAAATCACAATGCATTTGCGCTCCCCAAGGCAACATCTTGCATTCTCCAAGGTTAAGAGGAGGTCCAAGGCACACGAAATCATCTACAAGTTGAAGCACTTAAAATGCCCTTCTCAAAATCCCTTTTCAAGAATGTTTTCATGACTAAACGGGGGGCCACCTTCTCTTGGGGTAGTTGTAAGGGGAAAATAAGGCAACATGGCACATCTTATGAGCAAAGCAAGGATCCCCTCAAGTGAATATCACTCATATGGACCAAGTTTGAGGTAAAAGAAAGCAAAGTCAAGCCTTAAGTCACAAAATCAAGCAAAGTTTGGACAAAGTGAAGGACCCATCCACCTTTTCCTAGCCATTGGAGGTCATAAACTCCATGCTGAGCGCAATTGGTTGGGATCGCAGGATACCTATAGTTTCATTCATTCTGTGAAGCACGATAGGATGAGATCGCAGAAGGCTGGGGGATCTTGTATATGTGCATTTAACCTACACCTTTTATCTTGTAGGGGTGTGAAGAATACACAAGTGGACCACATAAAAATTGGGATGTGGAAGCAGAATGTCCAGACTTAGAGCTCTCTCTTGCTGCTCTTGATATCGCTGGTGATGCAAGTGGAAGTACTAGTAGAGCTACCTCTTCTTCCAATCCACACACTACTACTAAACAAGCATATTTTTGTATTTTTGTTGATGAGGATGAGGCTTGTTATAATATGTAATCAGTAATTGTCTTTAGCTCATGTTTTATTTCATTTTCAGCACATATAGCCTCATGTGTAACAATTGAATTTGGAATCTTAAATATACATACTACAGCCTCATCTATAAAGTCTAATTTTGAATTTTGCATCATGTAATCATATATGAGAATTAATATAAACTTGGTTTTCCTTCTACAATGTCATTTATGTGTCTCATTCTTTTTTTTCTTGCAAGATAATGTGTTATTATGATGTTTCGCCCAACGTTTATATTTTTGGGGGTCACATTTCCAGGCATACTTGTTTAGGAAACTCCCTGAGATTTCCTATGTTTCATGCAAATTGGATATTGATGAGCAAAGATGGAGATTGGGAACGTCACAAGTGCGAGAGAAAGACATGTGATTGGAGTTTAATGGGCATCAAGAGAGAGAGATGTTGTCACCGAGAAGATAGTTTCAAAGAATATAAACTACACCTTAAGAAGAAGGCAGAGAAGACTGCTACAAGCATTGCCATCTAGAAGAGAAAACGTAGAGGCCAAGGACATGGAGAGGATGACAGAACCAATCAGTTGGGGAAAGAAGAAGAGTGGGGCTTGTGCGATTTCATGAAAGAGACCAAGGAGTACAAAGGAGGCACATTATTTGTGGGGTTGACAGATTACAGCCATGTGAGAAAAGTTCAAGAGCATAAACTATTTGCCAAGGAGCGGAACACATGGGTGTTTGGTCTGTATGTGAAAGTGAGACTTGCGAAAGCCTAAGTAGTAAAGACCTATCTTTGATGTACTCTGATTGCAATCCTCAATATAATGCATGAGTGGGCCTTTGTGACTCGATTACTGTATTATTATTTCTCTCCTGTATTGCTGTATTATTCTCCTTGGCTACTCATAGCTTGTGTGGTTTAGACTAGCGTGTGTGGCCAAGAGTTGGGTCCATTGCCTACCCCAGGTCATTAGAAGGCTGAGGCAGTTGATTTTCATGTAGAATTGGAAGCTTTGAAAGAGGAATTGAAGAAACAAGAGGTAACCATTTATATCTTAGAGAAAGACTTGAATGAGAATCAGTTGAAAGCAAGCAAAAAGAAGTGAGTTGCAACAACAAGAGCAAGAGCATAAACAATAATTGAGCAGACAAGCAAGTGAGCATGTCAGAACAGTCCACCATTTGGAGCACACCATCTTGCACATGACAGAGAACATGGCAGGCACAGGAGTTATAGGCAGTTATTGAAAAGTTGGGACAGCGAGTGTTACATTTTAAGGCAAGCCATCTGTTGGATTTAGAAATAGTCCAAGCTCAGCATAGGGCAAAAGAGGCCAATAGGCAGTGACCAGTGCCCTACTATTGCAGCATAATATTTTGAAAGACAGATCACTGAAGTTTGACTTGGGAAAAACTTGCAAGTCCCCACAAGTCTTCCCGAGTCACAGCTGAGCCAAGTACTTGGCTCATACTTGGCCTAAGACTCGAGACACAGTCAAACTCAGCAGACTCACTAGACTCGGCTCAAACGTGGCTCACACCCATTTGAGAGTCAGCTCAAACTCGCCAAACTCGGTTCAAACTCGGCACAATCTCACCAAACTTGGCTCAGACTCAAATTTCACAAAATTAACTATATTTGAATTTCTTCTGCTCTCCAAGTCTTCAAACGAATTTTCCCAAGTCACCAAGTCTTACCAAGCCCTAGGTCAGCTGAGTCTTTGCCAAGACCAAGTCTGACAACTTTGAGACAGATGCAATGAAGAGGAAAAACGTAGTCTTGGAAAGCCAACTTCAGCAGCAGAAGAGCCTAGTTCCAGTACTCAGGCAGGAAATAACCATAAAGTTTTTTTGCATCTTTTTGACAGTTTTGATATATTGCAATGTTGCGAACTTCTCGGTAACATCCGATTTTATCTCAAAATCACGATTTTTTGGCCTAGAGGATGTTTACCGATTTTTACTGATATTTTGATGGTATCTTAATTTTGCCGATTTTTACCCATATTTTCCTGATTATTACGATTTTTTGGTTTTCCGAACCCTTGCCGATTTTATCCCAATGCCAATATTTGCAACATTGATATTGTACAATAATGACAAGATGCAGGTCATATGGTCTAGTTTTGGTAGCTTCAATTTCCTCTCAGCAGTCTATAGATCAATCATGGTAAGTGACTCTATGAAGAGTGGATGACAGGCCACCAAAAGGTTCATACAGCAAATTCAGCATGTGTTTTGTCTGCCTTTTCGTGCCTTGAGAACCATTTTCAACATGGAAAAGAATATTTTTTCAAAGGCAAAATACATATTTAGAGCGAATCCGCAAACTTTTATGTGAGATGCAAGAGGACTAATAGCTGTCTTTGCATTTACATGTAAGGCATAGTCCTGTCTTTGTCTTTGTCTTTCCTTTCACATTTATTTCCTACCTTCGCATTCATGTGCTTCCTTTGCCTTCGGGGGAAATCAGCCTGGATGAATATTTCTACGACTTCAATATTATAGTGGCGCTGTGAGTAGGCTATTGTTAGTTGGTAAAGTTCATCAGCCGAAAGCTTGTTGTTAGCATATTGTTGGTAAAACTCATCAGCTCAAAGCTTGCTGTTAGCATATATCCATCTTAATTCTGGATATACTCGTCAACTTCTTTCAGCATTGGAACACAAAACAGGGCAAGGAATCAATGGATGCTTTAGTCTAAGTCTCCTTTTAGACTTGCGTCAAAGGGTATCTGATAAGACTTGAGTCAATGGATGCCATAACTTGCTCCCTTTTATTCGCCATTTCTCAGTCTCCCCCATCCCCCTTGCTGATCATGCACTTCTTTCCTTCTCTCTCCGGTTTGACCTCCCCTTCCACCACATCCCTCCCCTCAGAGCCCACCCCGAACTACCTTTCAATTTGACAAAGGAGACCCTAACATCTTCTCCTCTACCCTACGCAAGATGCTCCCATCGAAGACCCAGTTCTCCTTGCTTGATTCTGCTTCCACTAAATACACATCTTTCAGCTACCATTTGGGAAGTAGCACTCAAATCCTTCCCCCACTCCACTCGTTCCACTTCCATCTCCCCTAAAGTTGGATCTTGCGCCATGAACAAATAGTACGATGATGAATGCAAGACTCTACATCGAGAACTTCGATATGCTTTCACCCACTCTCAACCCTTCTACTCCGACCTCAAAGCTTTTTATCGTCATCTGCTTCGTCACAAGAAACGACTCTTTGTCTCCCATAGAAAACGAGAACTTTCTACTCTCCTTGCCCACTCCCCTAAACAATTCTGGCGTACCATCCTTCCCCGACGCTCCCCTATTCCAACTGACCTCGAACCTACATCCATGTTCTCTCACGCTTCCAACCTTTATGATATTCTCGTGCAGGCCCAAATTCATGTTACCTCCCCACCCTCTTTCTGTTATCTATTCTCAGACAGAGATATTAGAGAGGCCATTTGGGTGATGAATAGCAACACAGCAGCCGATGAGGAAGGCTACCAAGCAGAGTTCTTTAAGCACGGTTTCTGTGCTTTGGTTAGCTACTTGGCTGATCTCTTCAACCATGTAGTCCGTGAAGGTTTTCCACCGACATGGTCACACCACATCATCCATCTGATCCACAAATCATGTTCCAACTCAAATCCCAATAACTATAGAACGATCATGGTGGGTCACACGTTCTCGAAGTTGTATGCTACTATTCTACATAGGAAGCTCTCCAGTGACCTTGAGCAAAGACAACTCAGAGCTAGGGGACAGGCGGGTTTTCAACCGGCTCATTAGACCATTGACCACATCTTCACCCTTTGCGCCGTGATTGAGGAGGCACGACACCACTCTTCGAAAGTCTATTGTTGTTTCGTAGAATTTCGGAAAGCTTTTGACTCTGTTCCGAGGGAGGCGTTGCTTCTGAGACTCAGAGATATTGGCATCTCTGCAACCCTATTGACCGCTATTATGCGCCTATAGGAGTCCGTTCTTGGTCGTCTTCATGCAGCCCATGGGATGTTTGATTTCATTCGAAGCACTATTGGGATTAAACAAGGTTGTCCACTATCCCCTACCCTATTTGGGATCTATATTGATGAGTTGGAAGCATTTCTACACGAGCATATCCAAGACATTGATGGCTGCCTTCTTCACCAGGTTCTAATATCTACTCTACTCTTTGCTGATGACGTGATCCTCCTCTCCTCATCCCCGAAAGGATTACAGAGGCAGTTGGATGCCTTAGCTTTGTTTTGTGATCATCAACGACTGACAGTCAACCTGGGTAAAACCAAGGTTATGATCTTCAATGGGGTGAAGAAAACCTCAGACCTTCACTTTCTATTCAGAGGAGAGGAGATTGAGATCACCAACACATATACTTACTTGGCGGTGCAATTCTCAAGTCCCCACTTCAGTTTGCGACCAGCGCTTCAGCCTCGGATCAACAAAGGATATGGATCCTTAGCCCTTCTCGAGAGACAGTGCTTTCGACATCACTTCCAAGACATCTTGTCCAAGATGAGCCTCATGGACACCTTGATCGTCCCACTATTCTATATGGCTCAGAGATTTGGGGACAGTCTATACTTGAGTCAGACTGGGCTTCAGCTGAGACAGTCCAGATTCTTCTTCTTCGTCGCATCATTAGGTGCAAACTGACAATGTTGCAGCACATCATCCTCGCAGAGTTTAGAGCTCAGCCCTTTCGGCTTGAGACAATCTTCAAATTGGTTTCATTCTTACATCGTGTACAGGGCTTGGTAAACTCGATAAAGAGTAGGGACCGATATCCTTACTTGGCATATTGCTCTTCTGAGACTATTGCCCATTCTACTCACTCAAGGCGAGCCAGATGTTGGTTTACATGAGTTTCAAAACTCTTAGAGTCAGTGGGAATTCAGTTGGATCGTCTCTGTCCTTTACGATATTCCTTAAATGCTCTTGGTCACCTTTTACCTACTAGACAGGAGCTAAACAAGATCATCAGGGAGGACATCTATAGGCAGTTCGTCCATGTCACCTGGGTCAATCCTCCAAGAGGGTTGTGCCCAAAGATGGCCTTCTACGCTGAACACTTCTTGGAGTTGAGAGACAGGCTCATTGTTCGACCCTAGTATACATTTCACCACTAGATGCATGCTCTTCGCATTCCTCTAGGCCAATTCAGAGTAGGTTCTCATAAACTTCGGGTAGAGACAGACCACTAGGTGGATAGACTAGACAGGCTCTGCCAAGTATGTCATTTACAAGAAGTGGAAACCGAGGTGCACTTCATTCTTTGATGCCCTGTCTACAACGAAATCAGAGAAAGGTTTCATTGCTTGTTCAAATATTCTCGGACCCTCGCCGACTTTTTCAGGTATCCCGATCAGAGATGTTTGTCCCGATATATGCAAGAGGCTCTTAGGTTCCGAATGCATATTCTTCAACCTCCCATCAAACTAGACCCCACACAGAGGATCATGACATTTTTCAGGGTACTACCCTCAGACAGGGGCACCAAGAGATCGACCGATACCAGTACGTATCCAGACTCCAGATCAGTGAGGATCTATGGGACCTCACCCTGCCACACGAGATCTCAGCAACAGTTCCGTCTCAGATCTATTCCTGGGAGACGGACTAGGTCCTCCAGCATTCAACAGCGTGTGAAACCCCCGAGGAAACAATTTAGTGGACAGTCTGAACTCGCCATCGGCTCTTCATCGGGCCAGCAGACTTTGTTGAGTTTCTTCAGTGTTATTCATTCAGCCTCAGATGTTAGGAGAGATGGGTCTGATCCTCCAACCTATTAGCTCCTAGATCTTCTCCGCTAGCGCCAGATGTTGATTTACTTCATGCATTGTATCTTTTATAGGAGACTGTTTGGTTCTCCCGCGTTGTATATACATCAGTGTACTCAACAATCCCTTTGACCTACTTTGTGGTCATTAATCGGACATAAATATAAGTATCTTATCTGAACTTATCTTATCTGATAAAAGTGATTTCTGGTTGAAATTTTTGAAGCAAGTTTTCCAGAAACTTACCAAACAAAAGTTTCCCACCTTGCTATAATGTATATTCTGATGGTAACAAGTTAAACCTTTACCAAATATAACGTATATTCTGATGGTAACAAGTTAAACCTTTACCAAATATGTGTGAGATTGATATAGCAGACAAAATTCCAGTATGATGTTGCTGAAAATAACAGCCTACTGGAAGGAAGTTTACCATAGACAATGGCCATTGGAGTTTTCATATGATCAAAATTAAAAGCCATGAAACCCTAATCAAACCCCATAGAAAGAAACAGCTACGAGTTCAAATACACACAGACCCGGCATTATCTGGAGTCGCTCATGGGCCTGGCGCTCGAAGTCAGTGATAATGGCATAGGCCTTCTGCTGTCTATCAGGGCTCCATTGCTCAATCTGGTGAAGTATGTCGATGCCTGAAGTATTTCCAGACTTAACGTCGGCATGATCGTCTCCCAGAACCATGCGCTTCATGAGAGCAAAGTCTATAACTGGGACGGTCAGGGTCCCATCCATGTCGAACACCACTCCCCTCAATTTTGGCTTGACCCTGCCAACGGAAGAAGTACTCATCCGAACACTTGCAGAGGAAGCATTGAATCCGGTCGCCATGGCCGGCCCGCACATAAAGCTTCTCACAATCAACATTTCAACATTTCTTTTGGTTGTTTTCTCGAGCAATAACAACCCAGCTACATAATATTTAATGCGTGCACCGTGCTTTTGTCCTTAAGTTGTGGCCTGGTCATTTTCAATAATAATGGCTGCCAATCGCGCTATTTTGTGTTTAGTCAAGTGATTCTGTCATTTTCTACTGTTTTACGCGTATAATCTTGCATGTGTCTCGACAATCTTGCAGATAGTAAATCTGGTCAGTCTTGTTTGCTGTTTAAAAGAGTTTTCCGGCAATCTCATGCTCTCCAGGTTATGGGACTTTTGCAATGTGACTACACCTTTTTAAATATAATGAAGAGGTCGATTTTTCCTGTCTGGAAAAAGAATTTCTTGCATATGTGTCTGGTTTTAATATGTTAATCTTTTTAATTTAACAAAGTGACGTTGCTAAAATGATATATATATTTTAAGCGGTAAAATTGACATAATTCTCAATTGTGGCTTTCACATTGAAAGTGATGTTGTTAATGTGTTAATTGATAATAAAAATGAATGTTGATCCATTTATTATTAATTTAATTTAATTCGGCGTTATATTAATATTAATTGTTAAATAGGGATCATTATATAATAAAAAATAGTAAT
>APFE030375925.1:9420-80253 GCA_000404065.3 Pinus taeda | reverse complement strand
GTCACCGTCCCTGTTACCCCTCTCCCGCATCTTGGAGGACCCATTCTGGGACTTGTGAGAAGTGACAAGACTTGAAACCACTTTCCTTATTTACCTCTAAACATGAGCTTCATATGCCCTTAAGACATCTCCTGCTCATTGCCCCTAAAAATATCCATTTTTGCATTAGCGTCGGTGCCCTGTGTTATGCCCGCACCAATGGGGAAAATCCTAAGGAAAGGACGCGCCATTGGCGCTCTGTCTCAGAGTCGCAATCGCGCCAACCATGTTGGGCAAAGTTTTCAACCACTCAAACCTCTGAAGGTTCTGTCCACCTCATTCACCAAACTGATTCCAAGTTGAGTGAGGATGGTTTGGCTTCGAATCTCCTTGGATGGAAAGTTTTTTGCCACCATTCCATGGAAGTTTCCAAGTGATGAAGCCAAATCCATGATTGTGGGGGATTGACCTTATCTCTTCATTTTCCTCTATAAAAGCTTGTCTCCATGGCTTGAACAAGCTAGTTCTAGTTCTGATAGTTCTAACTCTTGTGGCAATACTTGTGCTGAAAGGAAGATATTAAAAGATTGGAGTTGCAAGAAGCCTTCTTTGTATCCATAAGGATTTACCTAAGTAAGGAGACCTTGTCACTAAAGAGAGAGAGAGCTTGTCCCTCACCCCCTCAAGCTTTTGCAAGACTTGTGTAGCTGAGCACCCAGCCAAAGGAGGACTTGACGTCAGGATGCTGGTTGTATTCTCCTTTGTTGAATTATTAATAATAGATGAGTATCATTATGGTTCCATTCTCGTTTTACTTGTAATGGTTGATGTTGAATTATATCCTTCCTCACTGATGTATAATTGCATATATTAGATTTCACGCTTGTGTTTGTGGTTGTTCTCTTTGTGTGCAGGTGTCCATTCACGTGGATAGTGGAGGATCGTGACCGGCCAAGACAAAGGAACGCGAGCGCCATCTCTTCTACAAACTAAAGTGTTGGATCCCAAGTAGGTCTTCATCACCTACTCTTTATTTGCAATTAGGAACTTGCGTGATAGCATTGTTTGATTGTTGCTAGACCCGTTCTGGGCTAGTAGGGATCGCCTCTATCCGTAGAGGGGATTTACCTCTCCAACAGTCATCGTGCCCCATCCTGTTGTAGGAGCCCTCTTCATGCAGAAAGAAATGGGTGAATGAAGAGGGAACTCGATAACTGCCCTTCAAGAGTTCGACCTGGAGATGAAGCCAACACAGATAGTTCGAGGGCTTGGACTTTGCAGGTTGGTGGTAGAAGCCTTAGCGGACCAAAAGCAGGCACCCGGAGAATCAGGAACGCTAAGTGTGCAATACACACAAAGGGAACTCAGGGAGGAGCTCTTATGGAGTAACGAAGCGCTGATGTATGAGCGAGAAGCATCGGAAACCTTTTTGGACCCTGAGTCGTGGTACCACAACATACGCTTATATCTAGTGTAGGGTTTGTGTCCTGAACACATGGACGCATCATAGAGGAGAGCAGTCAGATTGAAATCCAATCTGTATCATTTGGCCGACAGCATCTTATACAAAAAAAATCATGATGGAATCTGGCTGAGGTGTTTGGAGAAAGATGATGCCAACCATGTATTAAAAGAAATGCATGGCAGCCCAGCAGGTGGTCACTATGGCGGAGAGACCACTGCTCACAAAATATTGAGAGCCGAATATTATTGGCCCACAATGTTCAGAGACTCGCATGCCTATGCTCGCAAATGCAAGGCGTGCCAAACCACTGCAGGATGAGAAAGAAAGCCTGTTTTTCCCCTCAGGCATGTCATGATTTACCGACCATTCCAGCAATGGGGCCTAGATATCATAGGTGAGATCACTCCAAACTCTTTACGGCAGCACAAGTATATACTCACAACAACTGATTACTTCACGAGATGGACCAAAGCCATCCCGCTCCGGAAGGTGAACGAAGATGAGGTAATATCATTTATTGAGAAATTCATTATCAACAGGTATGGCATCCCTGTTGCTCTCATTTTTTTATAACGCTTCTTACTTTTCATCTCTGAGACTGACTGAGTTTTCCATTGATAAGTCAATCCACATAAAATATGCAGCAAACTATTACCCCCAGGGAAACAGAGTTGCAGAGTTTTCCAATAATAACATTATCCACATAATCTGCAATTCAATCGTTGATAACCAGAGGAACTGGCACAACGCCTTGACAAATTCCCTTTGGGCCAATAGGGTCACCCCTAAAGTGGCCTTTGGAATCTCTCCATACTTCGTAGTCTATGGACAGGAAGCCATCTTGCCCCCTAACGTTTCCCTTCCATCCTTACATCTCTCCCAAGCTTCAAGAGGAACCCCTTCAGCCTCGCTTCAAAAAAGGATCGACCAACTGATGAAGCTGGAGGAATTAAGGGATAGAGCCAGAATGAAATTCAAAATCACCAAATGATTGTAAAAAAATGGTTTGGTCATCATCTGGCGGGAGATAAAGATTTCCAAGTGGGGGAGCTAGTCCTGAAATGGGACAAGCTGAGTGAGCCAAAGGGTAAACACACAAAATTCCAACACCTATGGTTGGGCCCATTCCAAGTTGTTGAAAAGCTTGGTCAAGGGACTTACAAGTTGAAAACGTTACAGGGAGAGATTGAAAAGCTCCCTGTTAATGGCCAACATTTGAAGAGATA
The DNA here is from genome assembly GCA_000404065.3 of Pinus taeda. Lineage (NCBI taxonomy): Eukaryota > Viridiplantae > Streptophyta > Pinopsida > Pinales > Pinaceae > Pinus > Pinus taeda. Next base: position 77,583 of record APFE030375925.1, on the reverse strand, counting down.
CTTCCAGTAGCCACCACATTGGTGGTTGCCTCTTGAGTAGGTTAGAGTTCATTTCATTTTTGTTGTTAGTTTAGTTGTAATTCTGTCCTTTCCTTTGTTTTCTGCCAAGTCTATTCTCCTGCTATTTTGAATTACATTCCTTTTTAGCCAGTTGATTGTAGTCCTCCAGTCTCGTTCTACCTTTTAGATTTTCCCTCATTCACTACTCTCGACCTTTTCCTTCCTCATTAGCTCGCTGATGATTCTGTTGTTCCTGAATCTATCATTTCCCCGCAAATCAAACGAACCTTCTATCAGCCCATGAGCACTTGAGAATCAGCAATGGAATGCAAACCAAAACCCCTCATTGGCATCTGTTGGGAACTGTGTGAGATATGTTGATAACTTGGACATCTGGAGCATGTAGGAGAATCTTTATAAAGCAAAAAATGTGTAACTACAGCTGGATTAGCATGGAGGAACGCTACATTTAAATAAATCCCACTCAGACCTAGCCTATACTTGCTTGTAAGGTTTACAGTCATTCTCCATTGGTCCCATCCAACACACTAAATGGTCCAATACATGTTACTCACAAGTAAACCTCCTTCCATGGGCTAAGCTCACTGTCTTTACCCTGTGGAAAATCTTTGTGCTCTAGTCCTTGTGCTTGAAACTAGAAGGACATATCTAAAAAGAAATGAAATGTCAAGTCCTTGTGCCAATCTGGAAGGACAGGTTGTTTGGGAAGCCGGCTAGAGTAAGAACTGTTGCTGGGCTTAGAGTACCGATTGACACAGCAAGCCCAACATTGCTTAAGCAGTTTAAAAATATGGCATGATCCATGACTGCGCCCCATTCAATCAATAAATATAGCACTGAAATTCTCATATAAAGTGCAAGAAAACATGTCTACGTCAATCTTGATGAGCAATAAAGAGCTGAGGTACACACCTAAACAGGTATGGACAGACCAGTGATGGCTCCAAAGGGATTTTTGAAAGTGGGAAATAGGTAAAGAGAGATCAAAAAACCCCATAATGTTGTCATTGGAGAATGCCTGTCAAAATCATATCAGCAAGTAGAAGCTATTTGTCTCTATCCCTTTTGAAGCAGTAATGTTTAAGTGGAAGCCATGCGTGTCCATCTTTATAGTTTGAATTTCATGTTTATTTTAACATCCTGATGTTCTATTGATCTGAAGGTTATTTGGAAATATAGATAACTATTTCGCCCAACGGTTCGCCATTTTTTGTGGCCACAATTACCACCCTATTAAAACATGCTCTAATAACAAATTTTAAATGGCCCCCTATAAGTCTGATCTATCATCTCTTTGAATGATCTTGGTCATCCCAGTAGTTTTAACTCTATGGAGGGCCCAATCTTCCATTCACAAATGGGTAAAGCCCTTTAACAAATCCCTCGCTTAAGCCCTTCATTCCTATGTTTATCGGGATTTACTTAACCCCTCAAAACCCTCATCACATTATTCTTCCCATCACAATGCCTTATTGCGAAAATCCCTCACAAAGCATGCATAAACCCTTTTCGGGGCCTATCGCAATAACACAAGGCATTCATGGCTTCCAGACCCAACGGGTTTTATTAACTCAAATGTATGCATTTCAGGTCCAGAGCCCCATCGCATATTGCTCTCGGCCCAGCCCCAAAGCCTTGTGTATAAATAGCGCAACCCTAGTCTCCAGACTTTCCGCCACTATGAACCGCATTATATACATTGTCGGGTCTGACCCCAATCACATATCGTATATCGGCGAAGCCCCAGGCCTTATACATATTACGCGCGGTGATATGGCGGACTCGTCAACCTATCAAATACGTTATATATATTTTCGAGTCCGAAGCTCAATTGCACATCGCGATCGGCGAAGTTCCGGGCTTGTGCCTATTGCGATATGTGATAGGGCAGGCCGAGCGATATTTATAAACTCCATCACATAACTTTTGAGGTCTGACCTACGTGATCACGGCGGAATTTTCAGTGTTTTCCCATGTTTTTCCAAATTTTCCAAAATTATAAAGGATCAGGTTTTCAGTGTTAAAGAAGGGCCTCTAGAGTCCCGATAGTGCAACTGCGCATCGGGGCGGTGGAAGGCATAGGTCCTATGACCTAAGAGGGGGCTGATACCCGATTGCGATGAAAGGAAGCCCTTGAAAACTGTGCCAAGGCTATAGGTTGAGCGATAAATTGTATGTTGACTGTGTATCAGGCATAAATCCTTTTCACACTAGTTCAGTAGTTTTATAAAATGAATGAAGGTAGCGTTCACATTTGATTGAACATTTTTGTTCTAGTGTGCACAATCATCAAGCTAATGATAGCTATCCTTACAGGTGAGAAGCAAAGGATGCGGTAGGGGATTCGAAGGGCCTTATATGCCGAAGCGTTAAGTTTAAGGGTCTAGCCGCAAGCGTTCCGGGTCGGAACCCCAGATGTTGCCTGTACATTCTGTAAGCAGAGTTGTCTTGGTCTCCATTATGGGAAGGCAACAGACAGTCACCCTTTTCACCAATATCTGCTTTCCTCCTCAGGAATGGAATCGATCCGGCCGTTATACTTTCTACATGCTAGCAGTCACGCTAACAATCCTACCTCTATGTACTCGATTTACATATCTGAAACAGTGGGAAGATGAAGAGGCAGGGTAGACCTAGAGTCATGGGAGCTTTTGCATAATTATTACCTCTGAAGAGGAGAAAGGGCTTTTGATTTTTGAGAAGAACAATGTTGCTTTATTGTGAATGAGGAGGAGTGTTTTGAGGGAAGAAGGAGCCTTTAGTTTCAGATTCATTGTATTGTTTTGGATCAAAGTGTTGTTACTGGCATGAATGTAAATGTGATTTATATTTATGCATATTGATGACTTACAGTTCACTATTAGTCTTGTCAAATTGAATGTGATTCAGTTTCATGGTTAACTTATGAATGGTCTCTAATTTGAAACTAAATTAAACATCAGTTGCAGTTTTAGTTCCATAAAAAGAATGTGGATTCCTATATGAGTGATTGGATTGCAATTTATCTTTAATACATTAAGTGATTGATTCATTTGGACTTGAATCTATGCATGATGTTTAACCTTCTTTATCATGCTCCTGTTGAACATATATGTGATGTTTAAACCTATGTATTAAGATCTTGCAGGATAGATTAGGATAGCTAGGACTAGATTAGAGTAGTAGAAATAGTATAGATATGATTTAATCCATAGTGGTTAGTTGTTTTATTTTGTTGATTTAACTGAGGTCTTCCTACCGGAAGCAATCTTTCGACATGTTCAAACAGTTTACGGGGTCCCTTAAAACCCGTCGGAGCTAGCCGTTCCAAACGAAAGCAAGTCTAACTGGGGCTTGCGATCAGGTTAGTTCCCCTTGTTGGCATAGTGAAAATTAGCCATGTCAACACTATGCAAAGATAATCTGGCAAAGAATTATACCACATTGGTAAAGTTTGGAGTAGTAAATACTTTACTTTCTTGGCAACATAATTGAGGGAGAATATGAATCACTTGAGATTCCACTTTCAAAGGTAATAGATTTAAAAGAAAGTGAATCCATGGCTAAAAGACATACAATGGATACATTTCTCTAAAACCATCATCAATGGCTCATAAAGATGAAGTTGTCTGTACAAAATCTTCAAGGGAGGCCCATCATTGTCTGAAAAATCTATTCAAAAACCTGGGATACCTTATACTATGATCAAATATTTGCAAATCATAACATGCATTTCGAATAGGAGAGGGGTCTGTCCTCTCAAATCAATATCATTTCGAGTCAGTACATATCTACCAGCATAGATCCATCTTAAGTACGAATCTAACATGAGTCGAGAGGGATCAAATTTCTTCACATGCAAACTTCTTTAGAGTGCAAAATACAATGTGTTATTTTTCATTGTTTAATAAATTGTATTTTTGAATGCTAAATAGAGTATATGTAGGGAAAAATAAACGTTTTAATTATAAAAAAACTTAATTTTTTCATGATATATACATAATTTTTTTTTAAAGATATATAATATATATGTAATTTACATGAAAATATTTTACATTCATGTACATTGAGACATTTTATGACGCAAATTAAAATGGTTTTTATATCAATATTAATTCTTATTAAAATATTTTTTTGATAACCCACATTGAATATTTTTTTATATACAAAGTTAAAATGTTTTATTTTAACATTTTTTTTTCTATATATTGATATATGAAGTTGATACGACATAAATTGGTTAACATAGACCTTCAAATAGTTTATTTAAATCTCTCATTGAAATATTTTTGAAAAGTGTAAGATTTAAACATCTTACTCATACATTTTTTTACTTCTATTCATTTTTTTTTATTATAGCTGACATTATTTTTCTATTTAAGACATAATTTTTAATTTTCAATTTTATTTTAAAGGGGGACGGATAGACAGACAAGCTTATACATCCCCTCATACTAGGTTGTGGAATGAACCTCTCGGCTCAATTATTCACATTGTTTTGAGTCTGTATATGATTATTTTATGCATGATTCCTTAAGGACTTAGCGGACTTCTCTAACTAAAGGTGAGGATTGACCCACATCCCGGGGGAATCTACGGAAAAATAGTTTGAGCACTAGTCTAAGTCTATTGGAACCTCCTACTTTTAAGATGATTCCTTTGTACTTTGTCAGAAGATCATGATCCAAAGATTTACCTCTTTCCTCTTCATAAGATCTATAAATAAGGGGAGAGAATTTTATTTGGGGCATTTGGAATTGGAGTGAGAGTCAATCCAGAGTTAGTCTTGAGTTGGTTCTTGCCCTGCAACTGCGCTTAGTGTGATCATGTATGCATCTTGACCAAACTCAAAGACAACCTAGAGTAAATCTGAAAAGTTTGTGCATGTGCATGCAGATGCATGTGTGAACATAATGTCGCGGGAATTTTAGGGAGTCTCAATCTAAGCATATGTATTTTCAAAGCTTTGTAAATACATTCTGCAACAATAAATATGTATTTTAGTCTTGGTCTAATTCTATGCTAAAAAATGTTTCATGTGTTGAATTTCTTTCTTGAAGTTCATTGGAAGTTCATCCAAAGTTTGCTTAGAGTTCTGTGAGAATTCCTTGTTAATTGTCGCATTAAGGCAAGAGTAGTCGTGGTGAGTGACTTGTTTGAGGAATTAAGAAACTTCTTTGAAGGTTCGTGTAGGAGTTCACGAACGAGTTCAAGCTTCAGTCTTTGTTGAAGGAAGCCTATGGCGTCACAAATTAATGATAACATGAAGTAGTTTCACTGGATGGAGGAAGGAAAATGAATTAACATTCATTGATCTGGAATAACAAATTTAATGCTAATAAAGATAAGTTACATGAAGTAATTTATTGTTCCATAATAACAATTAATGATAGGTATGAAATAGTTTAACACTTACAAAAATGAATATAGATTCATTTAATTATTATATAATTATTTCAAAAATAAAAATCACTTATTTATATTAGGTAGGTATTTATTGTTTACTACAAAATTTGGTTTAAGCACATGAAAATGAAATGAATTTTAACAAATAAATTAAATTATAGTAACACAAATTATATATTTTTTCTAATATGAATAAAAAATTAGTAAAAAAATATTAATAATAAATTAAAATGATTATTAATTCAAACAACAAATAACTAAGTAAATAAAGCAATTCCATGTTTAATACTTATAGTTTTTTTGGAATTATATTCAACTATTTTTCACAAAACAACTATATAAAACCATCTAGACAACCTTCTCAACAAAAACATTATCACTACAATAAGACATTATTATTGTGTCTCTGTATGAATGGATTATCCACAACCACAATACATAATTACATTTAACAAAATACTTCAATTTACCAATTGTAAAACCTATATTGATTGGATTCTAAACCTTAACACAAAATTACTTAAAATTTGATGATGCACACTAATACTATATTTCACATCAAATAAGGTTACATATAAATACATCTGGTGTTGTCTCAAGATAGGTAGATTATCTTGGACACATAATCAGTTGGTTGAGAGAACATCTCAACCACACACCAATCTAGGAATCTACTAGATATAACTACCGTAAGGAATAGGAACATACTCCTCTAGATAGAAAGAATCACAACTGAGACAAGTAGGAGTTAAATTTTCCAACACTCCCCCTTTATGACTACTTGTCTTGATATCAATCTGCAAAATCTAGTTCTGGTTAAACATAACAAAAAAATATGTTGATGTCCATATAAAGGAGCAACCATCCACTGGAATGCATGGGTGCCAACCACTGTAACCGCCAGTCTACTAGGATGCCCTTCACATACATGGTTATGTCAACCATTATAACTACATACAGGTACCTGTACCTTCAAATCCCCCTCCATCATCATCATGGGTTTTATCGAATTACCCATAACCATGCTCTAGGCTTTATCGGGTTACCCTCAACCATGCCAACAAGGGCTCTCAGCCATCAAGGCTCAACTCAGCCACCAAGGCTCAACACAACCACGAAGGCTCAACTTAGCCGCGAAGGCTCAACTCTTCTACCAAGGCACTCAATTCAGCCACTAAGGCTCAACACAACCACCAAGTCTAAACTTTGCCACCAAGGCACACCACAGACCCAAATTAACAAGGCCCAGGGTTTTCACTGATCCAGGTGGATGTTGGTGGCCACCCACCTATCCCATTTGGACCCCCACAATTGTCTCTTTCAGCATTTTCAGTTTCCTTAATTGTAGCACAACTTACTATTTTTAGCAGTTTTTCAGGTCCTGAACTTCCGGAGCCGTTTTGAGGCCCTAAACGACGTTTTTTGGGGAATCCAGGGGCAACATGGGTCCATGGAATGGACCCATGTTGCCTGTTCCAACAATGATAGTTCTCGGATAGATCTTTCTAACGAGCTATCATACGCGTCAAACGGAGATCGTATGCCAAAGTTACGACCCCGGGAAATTGATGTACCAATTTACCCAAAACGGGGCCCACAATTTGGCGTTTCATCTTCTAAGGGTCGGTTTTGGAATGTGAAGGGTTTTCCATTGTTTCTCAATAATAAATAGGCCTTCGAGCCTCATTGTAACACAAGTTTGGAACAGTTCAGAGGCATGTAGCCGCACATCTCTTCTCGGAGATAAGCTACCATCACCCTAGCTGGGTTATTTCCATTTCTGGTTGTAAGCATATTTCGGTATTTTCCATTAATGAAATGAAGTATTATTTCCGCTGCAACTCTTTATGTATGGTTATTGCATTTCTGTATTTATGGTTATCTCTGTAATCTATTGCGTTCCTGTTTGAATCCGGATCAGATGGATCTATAGCAGCAACTTTAGACGAAAAATAATCACGAGGTTGATCAACAGAGCATCTAACAAAGGATGAATTCTCTAAAGACAACCATTACATCTAATAGCAAAATCATCATGAAAGGAGCATCATAGGGGATTAATTCCTAGCACATCTCTTAGATAATGCTGTAACAAGGCAAATATATATATATATATATTATATATATATATATATATATATATATATATATATATATATATATATATATATATATATATATTATATATATATATATATATATATATATATAACTGAGTTACATGAAAAATATACTGAACAATAACACCGTGATGGATCCCAAGTCCAAAGGGTAGAAAACTACTTTATTAAAATGATATTCAGGAAAACTTTATACAGTGCCAAGCAGCCTCTCTGCTACCAGAATCGAACCTATACACTATGAAATTCATAAAATATATACATTTTCTCATGCTTGTACTAAGGGAATCGAGATCAACCATTTTATTCAAAATAGAATCAGTTACATTAAACATGGACTAGATTTCTGAAAATAGGTGTTGAAGATGAACTCGTATCTCCTAAAACATAGCACTTGTTACAAAAATGAAAGAGGTTTTTGTAGATAAGGTCATTATGAGGTTTTTGTAGATAAGGTCATTCTGGAGAAAAACCTCTCTCAAATTTTGGAAATTCATTTCCAGTTGCTCGTAATATGTGCCAAAAAATCATCTCTAAAATAGAAAATCAATAAAAATTTAAATCTGTGAAACGGAGCTGTAAAGATCTAGTCACATATCCCAATTCATGACACCTGTGAGTATTTTGACAGAGGTTTTTGTTATATGGCTCGTGGATAACAAAAATCTCCTTTGGTTTTGAAAAATTACTTTCCATCTGTTGTAAAATGGCATTGCACTAAAATGACTAAAACAATAAAATAAATGAAAATTTTGTTTTGTTGTAATGTAGGCTCCAAATATCACTACATATATCCCACATAGTAGAACCTGTGCATAAACTGAAGGAGGTTTTTGTTATTTGTTATGTGATGGAAAAAAGCCTCTTTCACTTTTGAAGAATTCCTTACTATTATTTTAGAAACTGATCTTGTACTAAACTTGTCATTGTGTGCAGCGACTGACCTCAAAACATGCATAACCAAGAATCACTCATTCATTTCGATCATATCTTCTGATCTAGAAACCGGTTATGGGAGTGTCATATATCATTGGAAATATTTTTCTGAGCTTCTTCTAATGGAAATACTTAGGATATGATTTGCACTAAAGATCATGTGCAAAACATCTCTGAAAACCAAACATAGTAAGAGCCCATTTGGTCCCTGGTGACAGGCTGCGAAGACTGGAACTAACATCGGCCTTTTTGGGGATGGCAACTCCTTGGAGGTGTCAAGAACACCGCAGACCAAGTGCCTCATCCATTGGGAAATATGGTCAAACAACTGCAAACTCAAAAACTCATACCAATCCAAACTGAAATGTTGCCTTTGGCAGCTTATTTATTTACACAAACCTACCCTACTTTGCTGCAAAATCAATGGATCAAGTGATGTTGTAATGCCATATCAACCATTCAAGTAACTGTGAAAAAGATGTTGCTTGAAAGTGCTTCAATCAGGACAGAAATGTAAATGATGACAACCATCCATGCACAAACTGAATTTGGTTGTGTGAAAGACAATCTGACTTACCATTCAAACTGAAAAAATACTCCATATATGTGACAATAGGATTAAAGAAATCAAACTATGTTTGCTGCCCTAACTCCTCAACACAAACCTCCAACTACAAACTGTCAATGCAAGCATCCATGGGCAGCTCTATCACTTCTTTTTTTGAAGGAGGGAGAGCTTCCAAGAATTTTTTGGGATCTTGAAATTCATATGATTGGATCTGATCATTTAAAAATTGAATCTCCTTCTCAAATTTTTCAAGAACTAACTCAAAGAAATTAGTTTTAGGTTGAGGAGGAAACTTCGGAAATCTTAAACATTGAAGCACGGTAATGAAAAATACTTCATCAATTTCAATATCCACTAACTGATCTCTAACTTCTTTTAAAACTTCACAAAACATAGGGTTTGCCACATACCCTATCATTTTATTTTAGTGCATGAATGGATCAATGAGCGCTGGAATCTCTGGATTGAGTTGGAGTTGCCGGGTGAAATTTTCAGCCTTTATATGTGTCTGACTACTGTCCACCATCAACAATCAGATCTGCAACTTGAATGATCTTTCCCGGAGAAGATTTTTCACCTCTTCCCCAGTATGGTCACCACTATGTTAGTGCCTGAATCTACCTCAGGCTGAAGGAAGGCATGTCTAGGGTAACATCAAACCACGCTTAACCTGGTGGCTAGCCCTACCAGGTCGGGAGAGGGCTCTATCCTTGTCAATCTCAATTAGGATATTGGAAATTAGGGCTTGAGATGACTGAATTTAATGGTAGATTTTAGGCTAGGTATGGAGTGCAGGAATTTTGTTTAAAAAGTTTTGGGTCGAAACAACAAGAGAAAGGACGATTCGGCTATGGAGTCAATGCCAGTTTCTGCCGGCAAACTTGGGGCAAAGTAAGTGCCATGTTTTGCTAGATAAATATTGTGAATGTGAGAAGAATAGCTGAGAAAGCCCGCTACCCTGCAGGCATCAAACAAGGGATGGATCTACAGCAACAAATTTAGACGAAAGAGAATCACAAGGTTGCTCAACAAAGCATCTAGCAAAGGATGAATTCTGCAAAGAAAGCCAGTACATCTAACAGAAGAATCATCATGAAAGGAGAATCATAGAGGATGAATTCCTAACACATCTCTTAGATAATTTTGTAACAAGGCAAAAAAACAAAATATGTAAGTGAGTTACATGAAAAACATACTAAACAATAACACCGTGATGGATCCCAGGTCCAAAGAGCAAAAAACTACTTTATTAAAATGATATTCAGGAAAACTTTATACAGTGCCAAGCAGCCTCTCTGCTACCAAAATCAAACCTCTACACTATGAAATTCATAGAATACATACATTTTCTCATCCTTGTACTAAGGGAATCGAGCTCAACCATTTTCTTCAAAATAGAATCAGTTACATTAAACTTGGACCGAATTTCTAAAAATAGGTGTTGAAGATGAACTCGTATCTCCTAAACCATAGCACTTGTTATAAAACTGAAAGAGGTTTTTGTAGATATGGTCATTCTAGAGAAACACCTCTCTCAAATTTTGGACATTCATTTCTAGTTTCTTGTAATATATGCCACAAAATCATCTCTAAAACAAAAAATCATTAAAAATTTAAATCTGTGAAAATGAGATGTAAAGATCTAGTTACATATCCCAATTCATGACACCTGTGAATAAACTGAAGGAAATTTTTTTATATGGCTCTTGGTTAACAAAAACCTCCTTGGGATTTGCAAAATTACTTTCCATCTCTTGTAAAATGGCATTGCACTAAAATGACTAAAACAGTAAAATAAATGAAACATTTGTTTTGTTTTAATGCAGGGTCCAAATATCACTGCATATATCCTACATAGTAGCACCTGTGCATAAACTAAAGGAGGTTTTTCTTATTTGTTATGTGATGGACAAAAACCTCTTTCAATTTTGAAAAATTCCTTACCATTATTTCAGAAACTGATCTTGTACTAAACTTGTCATTGTGTGCCACAAATGACCTCAAAACATGCATAACCAAGGATCACTCATTCATTTCGATCATATGTTCTGATCCAGAAACCGGTTATGGGAGTGTGATATACCATTGGAAATATTTTTCCGAGCTTATTTTGATGGAAATACTGAGGATATGGTTTGCACTAAAGATCATGTGTAAAACATCTCTGAAAACCAAACATAGTAAGAGCCCATTTTGATCCCTGGTGATAGGCTACGAATACTAGAACTAACATCAGCCTTATTGGGGATGGAAGCTCCTTGGAGGTGTCAAGAACACTGTAGACCAAGTACCTCATCCATTGGGCAATACGTTCAAACAACTGCAAACTCAAATAACTCATACCAATCCAAACTGAAATGCTGCCTTTGGCAGCTTATTTATTTACAAAAAGCTACCGTACTTTGTTGCAAAATCAATGGATCAAGTGATGTTGTAATGCCATATCAACCATTCAAGTAGCTATGACAAAGATGTTGCTTGAAAGTGCTTCAACCAGGACACAAATGTAAATACTGACAACCATCCATGCACAAACTGAATTTGGCTGTGTGAAAGACAATCTGACTTATCATTCAAACTGAAAAAAAAAAAAAAAAATTCCATTTATGTGACAATAGGATCAAAGAAACCAAACTATGTATGCTGCCCTAACTCCTCAACACAAACCTCCAACTGCAAAATGTCAATGCAAGCATCCACGGGTAGCTCTATTGTTTCTTATTTTGAAGGAGGGAGAGTTTCCAAGAACCTTTTGGGATCTTGGAATTCATATGATTGGATTTGATCATTTAAATACTAAATCTCCTTCTCAAATTTTTCAACAACTAACTCAAAGAAATTAGTTTTAGCTTTAGGAGGAAACTTCGGAGATATCAAACATTGAAGCACGATAATCAAAAATACTTCATCAATTTCAATATCCACTAAATGATCTCTAACTTCTTTTAAAACTTCAAAAAACATAGGGTTTGCCACATACCCTACCATTTTACTTTAGTGCATGATTGGATTAGTGAGTGCTGGAATATTTGGATTGAGTTGGAGTTGCCAGGTGAATGTTTCAGCCTTCATATGTGTCTGACTGTTGTCCACCATCAGCAATCAGATTTGCAACATGAATGATATTTCCTGGAGAAGATTTGTCACCTCTTCCCCAGTATGGTTGCCACTATGTTAGTGCCTGGATCTACCTCAAGCTGAAGCAAGGCAACTCTAGGGTAACATTAAACCACGCTTAACCTGGTAGCTAGCCCTACCAAGTCGGGAGAGAGCTCTATCCTTGTCAGTATCAATTAGGATATTGGCATTTAGGGATCGAGATGACTAAATTTAATGTAGATTTTAGGCTAGGTATGGAGTGCGAGGATTTCGTTTGAAAAGTTCTGGGTCAAAACAGCAAGAGAAAGGACGATTGGGCTATGGAGTCGATGCTAGTTTCTGCTGGTAAAATTGGGGAAAAATAAGTACCATGTTCAGCCAGATAAAGATTGTGAATGTGAGAAGAATAGGGGAGAAAGCCCACTGCCCTGCAGGAATCAAACAAGGGATGGATCTACAGCAGCAACTTTAGATGAAAGAGAATCACGAGGTTGTTCAACAGAGCATCTAGCAAAGGATGAATTCTGCAAAGACAACCATTACATCTAACAGCAAAATCGTCATGAAAGGAGCATCATAGGGGATGAATTCCTAGCACATCTCTTAGATAATGCTGTAACAAGGTATAAAAAACAAAATATGTAATTGAGTTACATGAAAAACATATTGAATAATAACACCGTGATGGATCCCAAGTCCAAAGGGCAGAAAACTGCTTTATTAAAATGATATTTAGGAAAACTTTATACAATGCCAATCAGCCTCTCTGCTGCTGAAATCAAACCTCTACACTATGAAATTCATAAAATATATACAATTTCTCATTCTTGTACTAAGGGAATCGAGCTCAACCATTTTCTTCAAAATAGAATCAGTTACATTAAACTTGGACCGAATTTATGAAAATAGGTGTTGAAGTTGAACTTGTATCTCCTAAACCATAGCACCTATTACAAAACTGAAAGACATTTTTGTAGATAAGGTAATTCTAGAGAAAATTTTCTCTCACATTTTTTAAATTCATTTCCAGTTGCTCGTAATATGTGCCACAAAATCATCTCTAAAACATAAAATCATTAAAAATTTAAATCTGTGAAAATGAGCTGTAAATATCTAGTCACATATCCCAATTCATGACACCTGTGAATAAACTAAAAGAAATTTTTGTTATATGGCTCGTGGTTAACCAAAACCTCCTTGGGTTTTGTAAAATTACTTTCCATCTGTTGGAAAATGGCACTGCACTAAAATGACTAAAACAGTCAAATAAATGAGAATTTTGTTTTGTTTTAATGCAAGTTCCAAATATCACTGCATATCTCCCACATAGTAGCACTTGTGAATAAACGGAAGGAGGTTTTTGTTATTTGCTATCTGGTGGAAAAAAACCTCTTTCACTTTTGAAAAAATCCTTACCATTATTTCAGAAACGGATCTTGTATTAAACTTGTCATTGTGTGCAATAATTGACCTCAAAACATGCATAACCAAGAATCACTCATTCATTTCGATCATATCTTCTGATCGAGAAACTGGTTACGGGAGTGTGATATACTATTGGAAATATTTTTTTGAGCTTCTTTTGATGGAAATACTTAGGATATGATTTTCGCTAAAGATCATGTGCAAAACATTTCTGAAAACCAAACATAGTAAGAGCCCATTTTGATCCCTTGTGACAGGTTGTGAAGACTGGAACTAACATCTTGCACCACCATCAGACTTACCCAATCAGATTCTTCCACAGGCTCAATGATGCTTGCTATGATAATTTTGTCTAGTTCTACACAGACATTTTCCTTGTATTTTGGATTTAGCAATAAGGCCTCTACTTAATTAGCTTTACGTCAGGGCTTTAACGTGATCTTCATTACTGCTAGATCTTTGATTATTCCTTTCAAATCCTTAAACTTGATCAGGAATAAGTCCTGATATTCGTGGAGTAATTCAATGACCTTATCCACCATCGCATCATCCCAGTAATCTCTGATCTTCATGAATTTGGGTTTTTCCTCTATACTAATGTTCACCTGTTTAGTTTTCACCAGCACGGTTATATCAAGGTTCTCAATCTGTGGTCCTTGAACCTCATGGTGGCCTTTTGTTTCTCAAATGTTAGTATTCTTCAAATCCTCATCCTTCTCTTTAGAAGTTACATTATAAAATTCCAGTGTGTGACTCAGCTAAGTAGCCCATTCAGGCTGAATCGGGTCTAAAGGCTCATGTGGTATCCTAAAGATGGTTGCTTTCACCTCTTGTAGCACTTCATCAATACTTTCAAACCCATCCTCAAAACTAAAGGTCATCATGAACCCTTCGTGCATGATATCCCACTCACTTGTCCCATGGTGGAGCTCTGTTTCTATATACCAGATCATTGGGATAACATCTAGGGTATGACAGAATAGGTGCACCCACTTAGGTTGCGACTTTTCTCCATAAGCCTACGTCCACTTTGCCAGATGCATGCACGGATCATCCTTCCCATCATACTTATTTATTAGTCACATTTTTGGCTTCCCAAACCATGCTCGCATCATTATCCTACATTCGCTTTAATCATCAAAGCTTCCTTTGTGCGTACCCCACCATATTGCTATCGTAGCACACAGTACCCAGTCCAAGGCTTGGAAGTATTGTGTTTCTGGCACCTCCCTTTCAAATGCATCCAAGAAGGTATCTACCTCATTTATACCATCATAGTTAGGAAGATTTCTTACTTCGGATGACACGAAGCGCAGCAACTGGGTCATCATATTGCAATTCAACGTAGTTACTTCGTGTAACCGATTCTGCCATCTTTCTACTTCTTCGTCAGAATCCAAAGTGCAAGAACTCTCACGCTCCCATGTAATCCACCCATATGTGGTGGGATTCACCCAGTCTTGGTCTCACGTTGTTATCTTGTATATGTTTTCCAAATCATCATCACTCTCATAGTCGCAAACTGGTTCAGTATAGCGCGATCTTTTAGTAGGATCCAGGGGTATTATCAAGCACAGTGATTTCTTCTCAAAGATCATCTTTTGCCTCTTCAGATTGATTACCCTGTTCATATCATTAGCCCAGTCAATTCCCAAGAGCATAGGGTAGGATTTGATGTCATCAACAATCTCTATTACTTAAAATCTGCCAGTGTGCTCACTCCCTCAATATCCACATTTAATCCCTGCAATCCCTTGATGGGTATGATTTTCTACTGATTTTCCATCCTTAGTTGAATCAGATACCATTATAGCATAGGTCTCCCCATTCGCTCCCATGTCTATTTCGGTAAAACATTCACATCTGATCCCAAATCCAGAATGACTTGATCCATCTCATATTCTCTGATTTGCACGGTGAGTCTCATTTCATGCCCCATCCTTGTCTTACGCTTGCCGATCTTTGGGACTATGTGCAGTTCTCCTAGTGCAGTCCCAACACATTTGTTGATGAGTTCCTATAACCCTTTCATGGCCTTACAGTCACACAGTAACTTCATACAGTTTTCCAGAAATGTTGTGAGCATAGAGGGGTCCATCTACAGCTCAAGCTTATCATTGCTTCCTGAAGTGGAAGCCTCAACGAAGCTCTTCTTAGATTCCATGAAGGCATCCTGAGCACACTTGAAATCAAACTCAACCTCTTTTTCCAGGGCTTTTTGAATCCAAGTATTGTCTTCTAGTTGTTTACCCTTGAAATATCCTGTTGTGATTCCACTTTGGAGCAATATATTTACGATTGAATCCTATTCATCGGCTTAGACTTCATCATCTGCAAGTTCTGAGTCAGGGGAGGTGGTAGCGCTCCTTTGTCATGTATCCTGGCTATCAACGTAGGACAATCTTTGGTTTCATGATCAAACAACATGCAATATTTGCATGATGGGTGCGTTGGGTTAGTGCAATCACGGGCATAGTGTCTTGGCCCTCTACAATTGTAGCAAATCAACTATCCATGACCTCTACCAGGTCCTCCTCCGCCTCGGCCTTGTTTGTGCCGCTGAAATCTTTTCCACACCATCCTTGTATTTTGGTCAAGGGGCCTCATTTTAGGTAGAACCCTGTAGGCGGGTGTTCTATCCATCATCAATTCATAGCTCCTACAAGTATGCTCATCATGTCCCACCGACCTACAAAAGTTACAAAACAAATGTTGTGGAGTTTGTGTACACTTTTATAACAAGTGGCAATTATCTGTGGCATGCTTTCTAGCTACTTGACAAATAGTGCACCACAAAACAGGTGTTACGCTGGGTCCTGCTTGAGCTTCCATCCTTAAAGGCATCGATCCTCCTCCTGCAAGGTAATTTATAAAGACTGGGTAGTGGTCTTTGTCTTGACCCTGACTCTTGCATTTCATGCACCACACTTCTTCATGTACCTCTAGCCAAACCATCCTATCATGCTTCAAGCTTTGCATATCAAGTCATAGATTATTCAGCTACGCATGGATCTGTTGAACTCCTAGATTAGGATCTTGCATCGCGGTCTCATGTAGTCTCATGGAAATATCCAAGGCCTCTACTTGAGTTGTTAACTTTTGTTGCGATAGAGCACTCCTTAAATGTGGTAGTATTGAAGCCACAAACCACTCGCGATGTTGTCCATTTGTCAAATTCATGTTGGCTTCACACATTGTACATTTCAACCTTTTATATAGTTCCCAAGGCGTCTTTCCTAGTAGCATCGTGATCTCCTTGAATCCAACAATCGACTGCGCTTCAGATTTAGGCCTACTAAATTCCCGCTTCAATGTTGCTTGGATGTCTACTACTAGAGCACTAACTAGTGCCATTTTCTTTATATTATCATTTGTAACACCTTGAGATTCCCATACAACCCTTATGACGAACCAAAATCAGTCCGGGTCCTCATTTCCTAAGCCTTTGAACAAAGGAAACTTCACTGTGTTCACCATGTTGAATCACGATGGAGGTGGAGGTGGTACAGTTGAATTTGGAGGCGATGGTGGTGAAGCCAGTGGTGGTGTGGGTGGAGGTGGAATTCACGAAAATCCTTGTCTTATCAACTAAATATCACTTTGTGGAGAGATCTTTGCGATCCCTTCTTTGTTCCCTCGCGGAGGTGAAATTAAGGTGATATGCTCTGGACCCTTATTTCCTTCGTTCTTGTAAACCTTTCCTCTTCATGTAGCCCTGAACATCAAGGTAACTTCATAACTTGATTTTTGCACAACAACATTTTAATCCAAGAATTCAAAGATTTCATGTACTTACCTCGAAGTCCTTCGAAAACGCAACGCTCTGCCTCACTATAGTTGATTAAGGTGTTGACTGCGAACTCAATAACAAATCCTCCTATAATGCAATCAAGCCAATGATCGACAGTGCATGCAATCCTTTCCTCTGATGCGTCCAATATTCACACTAGCTCCAAGGTCCACACAGTAGGACCATCAAGTTTCCACCTTCCTTGGCTATCTACTAGCTTCGTGATCCACTTGTATAGCTTAGTAGGGAAGGACGCAAAAAATATTTCGTGGACCTTCGTATATAGGTATCGATGTGCTATGGGGTAAAATGCATGGTGTATGGAGAATGAAAACTACCCTCAAAGGCCTTCCTGGGACCTTCGACAGACTATAAGATTGTCTGCAAAAGCTACCAAGTTATACACATGTTCATCTATCAAATATAAGTTAACAAAGTATGGAAAGAGGATTACCTCAAGTCTCCTTCTAGATTTGTTTGGAGATCACTATACAACCAATAAGAACTCCTTCAAAGCCAGCTCCAAATCAATTCTTGCACAAAGGAAAGGCAAACACAATCACAACATACAATCTTGAAAACTAATATATGAATGCACAACAAACATCTATTTGCATACAACTAAACCACTTATCTAAACAGGTTTCGAAATAAACAACTAAATGAACAATGTTATCGACACTATGGAGTAGGGAACATAATTGCAATTCTGTATTAATAATGGAAGAGTGATTACAACCATCCATTGTATTAGTCTTCCCTTGCCACTTCTTCTTCTTCTTCTCTCTCTCTCTCTCTTTCATCTTATTTCTTCAAGTGTATGGCAATTCACAACAACTTAGTGGGCTATCCTTTCAAATTCTCTAACCCCTTTCACAATAACCCTCACTTTCCTTATATAGAAATTGAGTTAGGGTTGCCAAGCTCCTCTTAGAGTTCACTAGGGAAAAAGAAATGAACTTGCTCCATGTTTTAGCTCTTTTCCACTTCCCTTCTTTTCTTAGATTAGAGATCCTCCAAATATCTTGATTTTGGATGTTTCCTTTCTTTTCTTGAGCAAATTTAGGGATAAATATCTAGATATTTATGAGTAAATTCGTTGCCTTGACCCATTGAACTTCCCTTTGTTTCACTAACGCTGCCCCTTCACTAGTAACATGAGTTAGTGGGGTCACTACCACTCCTTTAGGCTTGGTAACAAGCTTTATAAAGTAGGGTTTCAGTGTGCAACCAGCGTTAATGTGGAATCAAGGCCTACAATTGTGGTCTTTGCTTTAGACATCCTGTCTTTCACCTTTGAGTTGATGAGGAGGTCATTTTGTTGTAAAACAAATGCCCCCTAAAGTATGAGATCAGAGGCAGAGACGATGGCAGAAATACTTTACTGAAACTGTAATTTTTTGTCAAAATTTTTGGAGAGAGAGAAGCTTCAGGTGACAAGGGAAACCTAATACAACACACATATATAAAAATGCTAAAATCATGTCTTGAGTCGGGAATTCCCATGCTTAGTAGCTATGTTAAAGTAATCTTCTTTGAAGAGATATAACAAGGCTAGCCGCCGATAAGCACAATGCAGATCTAGTGTCATAATAGAATAATCCTGAAATAGTTGTGTCCAAAAAACAATATCCTCAGCTTGGGAGAGGAAACAAGGCTGAATAATGCAAGCCTCTACCCAAGGTCTTCATTTCCGCTTCACCGAACAACATAGATCGATACATGTCAAAAATATGTGTTGATGTCAAACATGAACGAAATCATCTGATTACCAGTCAATAATGGAGACCGTTAACAAATGCAACGAAGGCCACCTATAATGGTGATGGTCTCCAAGATGCAAAGTACAAACTAGCGAGTGTGAAAGATTTCTTTATCGTTGAACACCCATAGATAGAGTGTTGAAGTTGATAGGAACAAACCTACCACTAATGTCTTCAAGTACCAAGGCACTGAATTTGTTTCTAGGTTATGTTCCTAGATAGAGTGTTGAAGTTGATAGGAACAAACCTATTGGAAGGTAGGAAATGATGTGTCCTACATCAATCGACACGAAACAGGACAAGAATGTTTTTTTTTTTGAGGAACCTTTTGAGCATTTGGATCTAAAGGATGGAGGGCATGATGAAAGGATATGTTTGATCGGTTGATGGAGGAAACAAATGGGTAACCCTTGAACAATAGAAGGCACGACAATGGTTTTAACCAAACAACACTAGACTCATGAACACTACAGAGTGTTAGGATACAAAGACACAATTACATCAGGGTATATAGGCTAAAACTCATAGAATGGCAGGGTTCATATTGAGAGGCCATCAAAAGGAAGGTTTATCTGAGGGAGTGCCTTGTTCAAGGGAACGACCACTTCCAAACCATGCTTTCTAATACAAAATACAGTTGTATTGTCCACTTTCCCTGTCTGATTAATTTAATGAGTCCAGACGGGTAAACTCATCGATCTTTTCATGTTCAAAGAGTCTAAAAAAAATCGCAAAAAGGAATGACTCTTTGCCCTATCTGATTACTTTAATGAGTCCAGACAGGTAAAATCGTCAATTGTTTCATGTTTTAAGAGTCTGAAAAGTATCGTAAAAAGAATGACTCTATATATTGTCTGTGTAATTTAAAGAGTCCAAACTAGACAACTCAGTGGTCTTTTCATATTTAGAGAGTCTGAAAAGATCGTAAAGAGAGACTCCATGGTGGTCCCTTTGTCATAGTTGTTAACCGAGTGCAACAAAAGGTTAATAGTATACCCAGATCGGTTACTTTTTCGTAAGTTAATCTATTGAACCCGGATAAAGAGAAACCTATTTTCAATAGATGTCAACCTCATTTTGTTACGAGTACAAGGCGACAGACTAAACTTGTTTTTCATCGTGAATTTTTAATGAGTCACGTGACGACAAACTCAAGACCTTCATCAAAATTTTTAATGAGTCAAATGAAGAAAACTCAAGTATC
This sequence comes from Pinus taeda, assembly GCA_000404065.3. Classification (NCBI taxonomy): domain Eukaryota; kingdom Viridiplantae; phylum Streptophyta; class Pinopsida; order Pinales; family Pinaceae; genus Pinus; species Pinus taeda. The sequence continues at coordinate 57,272 of APFE030375925.1, read as the reverse complement.
TTTTTCAGTTTAGTGAGCAAGAAAAAGAGGGAAAATAATGGCTCATCCCTTATTCATATTTTTACGAGCTTGAAGGAGGGGAAAACTTTGGTATTTTTTGATTTAAGAGCGAGAAACGGTCCCAAAAAAGAAAGTGCTCTTGCTACTGTCGTATATTTTTAACAAGCCCAGTGACAAAAACTCGATATTTTTCGGTTTAATGAGCTAGAAATGTACCTAAAAGAATGCTCAGGTCATCTTCATCAAGTTTAATGAGCAGAAAGACTAAGCTTGAGATTTTTTTCAGTTTAAAGAGTGAGAAAAAAGTGACTAAAAAGAATGCTCCTTTGGTCTTTCTCAGTTTATGAGCTGGAAAAAGATAAAAAAAGAGTTGCTCAGAGCATCATTGTATGAATTTAACAAGCACAATGATGAAAACTCAGAGATGTTTCTATTTTTTAAAGAGAAATAAAATATCATAAAAAAGTTCTCTAACTATCACTGCATAGATTTAACGAGCTCAATGATAAAAAATCGAAGATGTTTATATTTTTTAAAGAGCAATAAAATATCTCAAAAAGTGCTCTAACTATCATCGCATAGATTTAAAGAGCTCAATGATAAAAACTCATAGATGCTTATATTTTTTAAAGAGAAATAAAATATCTCAAAAAGTGCTCTATTCTATTCTTCATTGTAGTAGTTTAACGAGCCCAAAGAAGGAGAATCGAGGTTTTTTGGATTAATGATCAATAAAAATACCATAAAAAGAATGCTCGATCTTCTTTGATCTCATGCATGATGATAGAAGGGTCTATGGCATGCATTTCCCCATAATACCAAGGAAAAACATCGCGAAAGTCCCTAAATGAGTAGGTGAAGCTCACAATTTCCTCAAGATTGTGATTGGCTCTAATCTATATGTGTTCCACGATGCCTCTCTTGACAAAAATATTGATGAGCAATGTTTTTGAAATATTGCCCATGTTTCCTTCCACCTCCAAAGTTTGGAGGATCGTATAGGATCGAGGAAATGATTTTTGGTATGTCAGGGGACAGGATTTGAAGAGGCATCATGTCCGAATCAGATATTGAAACATGATGGTGCAAATCCTCCCAAGGTTTCTCTTCTAAACTCATGATCTCTCTAATAGCTTCATGCATATATAGGACTTCATTGAGTGGATCGAAAGGAGGAGTGGTTATGGGAGGGGCAATGGTGTCGTTGGCCAAAACCAAAGTGATCATAGATTCAGATGCAAATTGAATGGTTTGGTAGGCCAATTCAACTAGTGACAGCGACATTGTCTCTTCGTATGTGTCAATGTCTGAAGGAGCCGGTAGGATCCATGGATCTGTCTGTTCATGAAGAATATATGAAAGCATATTCACCATCTATGAAACCTTCAACGACTGAAGAGGAAAAAAACCCATGAGGGAAGAAGCCTTCAGTAGACCAATACCTAAACTAACATAACTATCAATTCCACCTCCTACTAGGGGTATGGAGCCACTTGGTCATGGTGAATAATCAAGGGTGCAGAAAGACAACCGATCTACTATAATAAAATTTCCATCCAATGGAAATTGGATGATGTGAAAGACAATAGATACAATGGTCGTCCTAGCATATGTCCAACTGCGACCCAGCAAGATATTATAGTCGAGTTTTCTGTCTACGACTTCTACGTCCACCATTATTGTTTTCTCAGCCAAAGTGATGGGAAAACTAGCTAGGTATCCTTTTGGGATAAAGGTCTGGCTATCAAAATATTTCAGGGAGTTCGATTGTGGGGATAGGGTTAGAGAACCCAGGGCAAGTCAACATGAAGCCGACATGATGCAAGTTGAAGCACCTTCGTTGATGACAGTTCTATGTATACCTTTACATTTCGAAGTTATATGCACCTAGAATGCAAGCTGGTGAGAAAGGGAAGGTTTACACTTGTCCATGTCAAAAATAGCAAGCATGGAATCCTCTGGGTCAATACCACTAATAGTCGAAAGCAAAGCTTTATGTTGTGTTGGGCATGTTTGTAATACTTTGAGTTCCGACATATTCGAAAATGCTTGCACCAAATCCTCTATGATGACGTAGTGTTGGGAAGCACAAGCAAATGTATTGTGCATTGTGCGTCGAAGTGCCCCTTTTGGGGGTCGAATTACAAGGTCTGCAACTGGCCTTTCAATCTGCAAATCGTTGGGTGGTGGTGGGTTTGGACTAGAGGATGGTTTTGGTGCATGAGTGATAGGAGATCCATAAGATTTGGCACTTGTGGCAAGATCTACTATTTCAAATGTGTAAACGGTAGAAGATCCTTCACCAATTGAAGGATGTTGCAAACCATCATTGCCCCCTGGCGTGGGTTGTTGTTGGTTGGCGATGAGATTTTGCTGCTGCTGAGTGGGGAAAAGATTCCTAAGGACAGCAAGGGTCTTACCAGTATACCTTTTGGCAAGGTAATCTGTGAATTTCTTAAGCCATAGATAATGCCAGGTTGCATGGTCTTCAACACAGAGTTAGCAAGTAAATATGGCAGGTGTATCCTTTTCATCATCAGTAGGCATAGCAGCCTTTTGTTTTGGGTTGGGTTGCTTTGGTGACTGCTCTTTAGAAGGAGCGGTCTTTTTCTTATTCTTTTTTTTCTTACCACTGGGATTTTGTGTAAACTGGATAGATTTTATCCCAGTGGTAGGAAGAGCAGTCGTATTGGTAGAGGGGTCCACTACCATCTTGGCAATGGAACCACTGAGTTGTTTTACATCGACCCCAGAAGTTGCACTGACAATCCCATTGGCGTGCACTCCGGGGTGCTGAGTGGTGGAAGAATTGGGATTACCAGGAGCATGGGGAATTATGTCGTAAAGAGTGCCAAACTATGAATAAATCAAATCTAAGTGCTGGGCATGACGTATGGATTGGTCTTCTGTGACCGCACCACCTAGAGGGACATTTCTGGCGATTTGTGGTAGTAAGGACTTATAGAACCAGTCTGTTAAGAGAAAATCAGGGATGGGAGCTTTGACTAACCTCCACCTATGTCTCCATTCATGAATATGATCAGAGATGTGTGTGGTGGTATCCTAATGAAATGAAGTAAGGAGCTCTGTCCCAGTCTCATAGTGGATAGGTAACTGAAACTGCTTTAGGAACTCCATTGTTAAAGCATCAAAGGTATTTACTGACATGCGTGGTAACTCAATATACCATTTCACGGCATTTCCAGTGAGGGTATAGGGAAAAAGACATAAACAGACACTATCATCCACTATAGAGTTAGAAACACACTAGATATGGTAGGTGGTGATATGGGTGCCCAGATCCTCCCCTTGTTTTCCATCAAACTTTGGGTTGTCCATTGGTATCTTATGCGGGATCAATGGCCATTATAAGTTGTGGTATATGGGGTCGTTTTTCAGTTTGTATAAGTCAAGAATATCCAACATTGCCAAAAAAGGCAGAGAATTGGGTGCCCCCGACTCAGACCATGGTGATGACAGATGGATTGAGGAGCTCTGTGCTCCTCCCATCAATTGGTTTCCCATAGTGTACATGGGTTCCGTGGTGTAGTAGTTGCTTTGCGGTATGGTGTTGTAGAGTGGATTTCCATGAGGAGTTTGGTATTGGGGTATGAAATTTCCCCCAGTATAAGCGGTGCCCCCTTAACTCATTTGAGTCTGTGAGTAGGGTGCCCCAATGGATTGGCTGGGAACCCCTTGTGGATTCCTAACCGACATAGAACTAACCATTTGGCTTTGATTGATAGAGGGAACACTCATGTCAATTAGCAACTGTCCATGCATGCCTGAGAATGGAGGGGGAATTGTGACATTCCCTACCGACATGCACATATTGTGAACCCCCCAGATATCTGAATCTAGGGGTTGGAACTGTACATTGGTGGCCGACCATATTGCTAGTAAACAGGAACCACACCCATAGTGCCGCATTGAGTTATATGGAGCACTGCATGTGGCACTTGTCGAAGGTATGCATTGTGGCACCATAGGAGTGGAGCCTGGCATCTACTGGGTTCCACTTATAAAGGGTGTTATGTGAGCTGTCATACCTAGGACAAACGAGATAGCGAGATTCCACATTACCAGTGTTGTGATGACTGTCAACTGGGCAAGTGGTAGAGGACCACCAGTGTCTTTAAAATTCCACAACCCGTGAGTCATCAACTGGATAGATGGGAAAGTTCCACCTAATAAAGAAGGAAGTACAGGTACCACAAGAACCACGATAGGGTCCGACGGATTCATGAGCAGAGTGTTAAAGTGAGGAAGAAATCCTCCACCAAACTTGAATCGTCGGTTGTCCACACAGATCCTGTGTGAGATTTAGGAGACTGATTCCTCAAAGATGAGGAATCCGATTCAGTGGAACTCAACAGATCTTCCACAATGAGTGGAGGAAGTCCTAACAATCATCTCGAGTGACGACGTGGGACAGATGTAGCCATGGTGACCGTTAATTTTATCAAATAAATTTTATCGTGATATTATTTAAAGTCTCAAAAATGGTAGCACTTAGGTACCTAAAAATAAAAAATACACTAAATATATCAATCAACAAATAGAGGGACAGTACCTTGTCTGATAAGAACCAATCACTAGAGATGAAACCTAGTATCTCAATGAATAACAGAGAAGGATGGCCAAATGTACAGTTACGGTTACTTTAGAGCTTCGCCCAAACCTTAGATTGAGGGGTTAAGTATTCTTGTGAAGACAAGCACCCTACCAAAAACTGAAGACAGAGTAGATCCATCCGTGTTAGATACCAGGATAGCCCATCCCAGTCACCTTATGTAAGTACCTAGAAGTTTGGCCACTAGAGATACCTCAAATCACAAACATTACCACGACAACATAGTTGTAGACAACATGCTATGTGGGCAGGAAACCTGAGTCCCCGACTCAGTTCTGAAATCCCCGAAGCGACCCCCATTACACAGAATGCCCAAAGGATTTGTAAGAGAAGGCAGACTACCTTCAATTAAAGTTCGATTTTGTCTCGTATTTCGCTCCATTGTTAGTGGAGTGATCCTGGTAATATGAGTGAAAAGGGATTTTTCACTCGTTAACGACACTAGTTTTAGCTTTCAACCTTGGGCAGTTCACTCACATGCATATCCCAAGATCCTAGCCTAGCTAATGTTGGTTTGCTCAAAAGAGTAACTGATTGATTTTAATGTAAATTTTAAGTGTACTTGATTATTTGTGGTAGGGGTGTTGACGTATGAATATGGTGAGACTCTTGACTCAATAAATCATGTAGAACAATGCTCTGAAAAAGAAAAGAAAAAAGAAAAAAAACAAACAAACAAACAAACAAACAAACAAACAAACAAACAAAACAAAACAAAAACAAACCAAAAACAAAACAAACAAACAAACAAACAAACAAGAAAACAAACAAACAAACAAACAAAAAAATCAATGTTTATGCAAACAAGTCTTATTCTACATATTCATCTTTTCACATATTCATAGATTTGTCTATGCATCTAAAGATATTCAACACTTGCATAACCAAAAGATTCTTTTTCCAATATTTCCTAACAACTACTGAAAACCAAAATGAAGCAGCCTACAACTATTTCGACAAAGGATGAATACAATTTATTAGTCAATCTTTAAAAAAAAATGTATTTTAAGAGAGAAAAACTAAAACATTTTCCTAAAAATAAATTTTCAAGACACCAAATTTGCTAACATAATATAGTTGCAGATCTTGCTTCAACCCATAAGAAAATTTCGCCCCCTTTTGGTCCATAGAAACTACTAAAAATCATGGAAATGGGAGACTAATGCTCTGTTTCAGTGTAAACAAAGAGTTAGTTGGTCCACTAACACTCCCTGTACATAGGCACAGTGCTTTATAAAGCTCTGTTTAGCCTGGTAACCTACGTTAGTGAGGAAATTTATCAAACAGAGGGCCTTTAGGATCAGTTTCTGAGGTGAATGCAAACTAGTAGGATTTAACAAGATAGTTGGTGGATCAGAAAAGGATTTGAAGAAGTATGGAGCTCTTAGAAGAAAGAGAAGAACTGAGACGAGTCTGGGTAAATCGGGAATTAGATGTATAGTGCCTAGCGGAGTTGCCAATTCTGCTATGGGATAAAATGCATGGTGTATGGAGAATGAAAACTACCCTCAAAGGCCTTCCCGGGACCTTCAACAAACTATAAGATTATCTGCAAAAGCTACCAAGTTATACACATGTTCATCTATCAAATATAGGTTAACAAAGTATGGAAAGAGGATTACCTCAAGTCTCCTTCAAGATTTGTTTGGAGATCGCTATGCAGCCAAGAAGAACTCCCTCAAAGTCGGCTCCAAATCAATTCCTACACAAAGGAAAGGCAAACACAATCACAACATACAATCTTGAAAACTAATATATGAATGCACAATGAACATCTATTTGCATACAACTAAACCACTCATCTAAACAAGTATCGAAATTAACAACTCAATGAACAATGTTACCAACACTATGGAGTAGGGAACACAACTGCAATTCTGTATTAATAATGGAAGAGTGATTACAACCATCTGTTGTATCAGTATTCCCTTGCCCCTTCTTCTTCCCTCTCTCTATCTCTCTCTCTTTCAACTCACTTCTTCAAGTGTATGACAGTTCACCACAATTTAGTGGCCTATCCTTTCAAATGCTATGACCCCTTTCATAATAACCCTCATTTTGCTTATATAGCAATCAAGTTAGGGTTACCAAGCTCCTCCTAGAGTTCACTAGGGCAAAAGCAATGAACTTTCTCCACTTTTCAGCTCTTTCCCATTTTCCTTCTTTTCTTAGATTATAAATCCTCCAAATATCTTGATTTTGGATGTTTCCTTGCTTTTCTTGAGCAAATTTAGGGATAAATATCTAGATATTTGTGAGTTAATTTGTTGGCTTGACCCATTGAACTTCCCTTAGTTTCACTAATGCTACCCCTTCACTAGTAACATGAGTTAGTGGGGTCACTAACGCTCCTTTAGGCTTGGTAACAAGCTTTATAAAGCAGGTTTTCAGTGTGTAACCAACGTTAGTGTGGAATCAATGCCGGCAATTGCGGTCTTTGCTTCAGTGATCCTATATTTCACCTCTGAGTTCATGAGGAGGTCATTGTGTTGTATAACATAGTGTAGCCACTGTTCTTTTGACAGTCGTGGGTTTCTGTTTTCTTGTGTCGTGAACTCGTGAATCCTTTTGTCCAACCAGCCTTTTATTTCTTTCTAAGTTGGATTCCAATGATTCGACATCACACATCTCTTATGCGGATTCTGTTCTCGGCAATGGAACCATTTCTTGGCTTGAGGCGGCCTAGCCCAGGTTCAATGTTAGTTAGCTAAACAAATCCCTACACTACTAGCCCTTTCGACATTAGCCCACAAAGCACAGACTGGAGTCTCACCCGAAGCAATATGGGGGGATGCTAGAAACAAGCTTCTACAGCCTTGATATGGTTGTGAAGTTAGTTTATTCCAACTATACCTACATTCATGTAGGTTTCTTGTCCCTCTTCTCTACTCTTCAATACCTTCGTGAACTGTTACAATTGGCTTCTGCACAACCCTAACCAGGGGCTGAAGTCCTTTTGTGCTGCTAGGGAAATGAACTGTGATATCTCCCAAACTAAGCTAAGTATCTTACTTATCTTATTAATAGATCTTAGTTAGCTTCACATAAATAGATGTTCTTACTTGGGTTCACTTAACCAATACAGCTATACACATTTGCGCATCATATAAGAATTAGAAGTGAAATTTATACACAATATAACATATGCATAAATAGGAAATAAAGACACATAAATTATAGAATACTTCTATTTATTGATAATTACTGATGATTACAGACTCGACTCACCCTGCGCACTCAGTTGCAGGGGTCCGCGCACTCAGGTGCAAACTTCTAGGCCTCTATGCACTCATTTGCAAAGCCTCCACCTACGCTATGACCCAAGACTTAGAATTCTACTTCAGAGCTATCTCTCATACATGTTCAATCTTAATCCATCATTAGTTTTTTCTACTACTTAGAGCTTAGCTCTACTTATACAATCCATGGTTCGCGGACCATGGGTAGATCTTCTATAGCCGACATTACATTATCATAATAAGGGAGGACAACCCTATGACTCTTTAACATCTACGTGCTCCATGCCCACAAAATGTGGAGTCTTTACATTTGGATTACAAAATTGGACCAAAATATGGGCTCTTAGCACCAAAACTACCCTTGAGGGATCCTGCGCCCAACACGTAGACTTAGCAGCAAAGATTCAGAAGTTGGCTGTAGAAGTCATGGAATCAAAGGAGGAAATCAACTGAGTCGGATTTGAGTTACAGATGTATATCTCGAAATTACAGTTAAAGTTGCAGCCAACCACTCTGTCGAAAGTCTGGGAACAATGCACAACAATGATCAAAAAGGGAATGGCCACTTTAGATGCAACAGTCAAGGACTGCACAGATGTCTTTGAGCAAGTAATGGAACTATGGACATGTCTACAGGAGGAACCAACTCTACCAAAAATTGGTACAGATATCAAGGAAAAGCAGCAGGAATTTGATGAACTCAGAGCGACTGTGCGCACTTTGGCACTAGTCCAGTGCTTCACTTGATTAATGGCAGGAAAGTAGTTGCAAGCACAGACTAAGGAGCTCAAAACAAAAGAGGTCATATTGAAGGCTAGGACACAGCCGTGAATAGAGGAAGCTACCCATATCACTCTGGAAGTTTAGGAAAAATTGAAGACTATCCAGCAGACATAAAGGATAATGGACCTTGTGGTGGAAGGCCCTTCTACAGAGAAGTTGGTCAAAGAAGTACAAAAGGTCATGGTGTAGGGTATTACTAATTTGTAGGTTTTGAAGGTGGAGTTTCACGAATTCCAGGAAACAATTGCTATGCCGGTCAAGGGACTTGAGGGCGAGTCACCCAATTTGTGTTGGGGGCCTATTGGGATAGGGTCCCTGGTGTCAAATTTTGGGTATAAATTGATATCTTTTTGTATAAAGTGTAGAGTCTTCGTGGAATGTGAAAGCGGAGTGTGAAGCTAGTATGTGTCAAAGGGGCTTTAGTCCCTTAGGTGGGTAGGTGATAGGAGGTTTTTGAGACCCACCCATGGTCCACGCACCATGGTATTGTAAGCAAATTTTGTGAAGAATCATTGAAAGGGAAAGGCGCTAAGGCAGGAAAGGTCTATTTGTTGTACTTAGGCGAAAGGGGAAGGGTCTTGTAGCTGAGTGCACAGAGACCTTGGTAAGTCTGTAGGCAGAGTGTGCGGGTCCCTGCAGCTAAGTTCATAGGGAAAAGGAGTATTTATTTGAACGATTATAATTAATAAAGACCATTTTGAGCCAATTCTAATGCATCTATGCCTTATTTGTTACTTCTATAAATTTTAGGTATCTTTGCTCTGTGTTATGATTTATACAAATTGATGCTTATTTACTGCATGAAACTAGTAGATATGTAATATTTATCCATGATAAGTATAATTAGGAACCTTCATGATGATGTGGAAGTTGTTTAAGGAGAATTATAGTAATTATACATTCGTATGGATTAGAGGTGCACGAAGGTAGATCTAAGCCATAAGAACTACAGGAACACATCACACAGGACTCTAGATGCAAAAATGTGGTTCTGCCTATTAGTGTCAGTCTTGTTAGCTTGTCACCTAGATTAAATATGCTTTTACTATGTTTTTCTAGACCTCCAAAATCAATTTTTTTTGTTACTAGGTTTACACAACAAATTTGGTCATTGTTTGGTTAGCCTAAAGATGAAGCCATTGTTTGGAAATTCACTCATGATGGTCGCCTATCACACTTTATGAATTTGTCACAATAAAAATGGGTTAGTCATCATCATCATTCTATTAGCTCTCAATTCATCCATTAGGTCACTAGGGTTTCCAAGGTCCATCATTTTCTTGAATAAAACCGACAGTGAATAAAACATGACAAAGCAACTTTTGGGGAGTTGATCTTGATTTTTCACACATTCCTCATACTCTCATGTTCCAAAAGTTCCAAAAAAAAAAAAGCTCCAACACTCGAGAAAGTAAAGGACATCTTAGGTTTGTAATGGTAAAGGTAACTCTGTTTTCATAAAGTGAAAATAAGTTTCTAAAGGAGGGTGGGTCCCATTTCTTTTTGAAAAAGTGAAAAAACTTTCCCTATATAAACTCAAAAGCCCCCAAAATATTTCATTCACATCATATTCACTCTTTGTTATCAAGCTATCTCATCAAAAAAGGAAAAAAAAGTCATTTTCCTAGGAGAAATTAGCAAAAAAATGCAAGTGTTGCACTTAGAAGCACTGCAATGTGCTTAGGAGACCAGAATAGAGTGCCCCAAAATCCTTCAAAAATCTCCTGAACTTCATTTTTTCACTTGAAAGATCAATTTTAATGACTTCTAAGATAAGTAACAAGTAAGTACATTATCATCCTCCATCTTTTTCTTTCCCAATTTCATCTCATGTCAATGATTCTTCAGGTTAGGGTTTGTAGCAAAATTTTCATGGGAAATGTTAGGGTGAAAATGGCCATCATTATTTTTTATTTATAAAACATGTAAAATTATATCCTGCACCTGCACACATGTTTAATGGGCCATTTTAACCATTTTACCCACCTCAAAACAAAGTTTAAACACTTAAAAAGCAAAACCCTAGCTCATTCCTAGAGGTTTTTGGGCAAGTTTCATCATAAACCCTCTTGTTTCCACCTACAAGAAAATCATATTTCCAATGTCTCTCAACTCTTTTTCATCAATTTTTTAAGTCCTCTCACCTTTCCCAAGACCCCTCCCATCATTTCGTCAAAAAATCACCTTCATATCACTTCATTTCAATTCACACCTCACATCTTATTTGCGCTGCCTTCTGCTAAGGCTTTTTGTCATCATGGAGGTAGAATCTTCACCAGAAAGAAAGAGACGACATAAACGAGAGAAGATCCTCAAATATGAACCATCAGACTACAACACAATCAACTCCTATTCTTTCATCAAACAATGCTTTGCGGATGTCCACTACTTGGAATTTTGCAAAAGGGTGAGTGAGGTGGGATTTCATGAGAAGCTAACATATTGGGTGGCAACTCAACTGAAACGAGAAACTATTGTCATTGCAAGTGTTGAGTTTAGCTTTCAATGGCCTCTATCTCAATTGCAATAGGGTTAGTGGACAATGTCAAATATTGGTTCAAAGGAATGAGCCTAGATCTTGAATACTACAAGCCTTTCTTGAAGACACCATACAAAGATACACATACTCACCTCATGTGTTTTAGATATTTATTGGAGAAATACACCCCTTTTATGAAAACTGTCATCAGGTTCTTCACTTGTGAAGGTAGATTCTCCAGGTTGTATGCCTATCATATTCACCTCCTGATGTGTTTCACCTCTCAAAGGCCACTCAACATGTGTAATTATCTATTCAGGATCATTTCCAAAATGTTTGAAAAAATCCAATTAAATGAAAAAGAGCACTCCCCAAGCTTTTCCCATCACAGACTCATCAAAACCATTGTCCTTCATCAGGCGGTAGAGAAAGGTATGGCTTGGGAATCCTTTTTAGAAGCAACCTTGAAATGGAATGAGAAGAATGCAACATCTCAGTCTCCGTGTGTGCCAAAACAACAAAACGAGGTGGGGTCATCTAGCAAAATAGTGGAGAAGACTCATCTATCCAAACATGAGGTGACTAAAGTGTATAAGAAGGGGTAGAGGCTTGTATTTCTTCTCACAGAGAGAAAGGGGAAAGCCTTCTTCATCAACAAAGTAGGAATCGACAACAAAGGATAAATACAAAGTTGAGCATGTGTTTGAACTAATTGATCCAAAGATTGAGGATCATACCACAAACATGAGATAGACTATTAGGGATAAGGACTACCAAATCAAGGATCTAGCAATCAATTTGGAAAGGGAAAAGTATGTTATATCATTCCTTGAATAGGAAAACAGTCAACTCAAAGCAAAGGAGCTGATCTTAGAAAAGGAAAAAGCCAAGTTAATGCAAAAAGTTGGAAAAGGTAAGGAGATCATGAAATCAAGTGAACCTGAAGCATCAGAAGGGAGAGGAAGGAAAATACCAAGAAAAGGAGGCCTCAAGAACAAATTCAAACGAATGAGGACCTTGACCTAGAAGATAGGATTTCCCTAGAGGGTCATCAAGATAAGGAATATTGGCTCAATAGGGTGAATGAAAATTTGGAGAAGCTCATTGAGAAGGCAAACAAAGACAATCAGTTGCTCAGACACATGTCACGCCACTACCAAGCTCAAAACATGATCGCCAATGTCAAGGTAAAGCAACTTGAAAACAAGCTCAAGGAGGCCAAAAAAGACCAAAAGGATGAGGGAAACTTGGAGATGCTTGCTGAAGCATCCACGAAGCTATGAAAAACATAGTTTTACACATTCCCTCCAATTTTGAGATATGTCTTAGCATATTGAGTTTTTTTGAGAATTTTTGGTCTAAGTTCAGAAATTCTGCTGATCTAGAACCACAACGACTTGGCACTGCGCTTTTTCCTTAGGCCACCATTTGAGGAAAGGTATACATTTTTGGAAATCTCTTGCCATACTCTAAAACCACATTTGCTCATATTTTGCAGAGGTGGCTTAGCTTTGGATAAAAAGGAAAAACATTGGCAAAAACTAGCATTCTTGACCATTTTTTGACTGGCACTGTGCTTCTGGAGGGACCTTGGGAGAATGGATTTTTCAAGGTCTTCCTTTACTCAAAACTCTGAAATTCAAACTTTTATGGAAACTAGACTTGAAGGGCTAGTTGACCATTATCTCATATTTTCATTGTGCCTCAAGAAGGAACCTAAAAATCAGCTCAAAGTTGACACTGCGCTTCTACACTTTTCCGTGTTTCAAATTGTAAAATTAATTGTGTAAATTTCTAGTTTCTAGTTTGACTTAGTCAAAGTAAATATTATCTATGTAATGGAACTAGTTACAAGGCTAGGTGATGTAGGCATGAATAAATGTACATCATAGGTATATTTTATGTTTATTAGGCCTCAAAAAATAAGCAAACTCTTAAACAAACTATCCATGAAGTGTTTGAGTTTCACCTTTCACTCTCACCTGTTGGTTGAGAGAATCTTGGAGTCAGTTTCTCCACCAAGGGATTCAACTCCTGAAGGTGGGCAAGTGGTCGAGCAGAGTCTATATGTATCATTTCAGTTCAGGAGAAGAGGGTTGAATTTTTTGTGAAGGAGGCTTGCATGTAATCATCTTTTCAGCTAATACAGAGACGGGTTGCAGCTCTTTTCAAGGAACTCTAGCCCACTGAGTTCATGGTGCTTGTAATTCCTTCCTTTTATTTTCTCATGGTATAAACATATTTATCTAAATTAAATCTCTTCTTTCTATGATAAAATACTCAAAATTCTTGTTTTTCAAGCTCTATTATCTGGTTTTCATAGTTATGTGGTTTGTCTTCCTAAGCTAATGAAATCATGTTTATTTTTGCTCATTAGTTTCTTCCACACCATATCCTCTATACTACACTGAAAAATACTCAAATTACACCATGGCTTCTGATATCTAGCTCCTTCTTATGTTTGCTTCTGCACTCCCACAGCCTAGACCTACTTGTGGCTCCAAACCCTAAGTTCAGCAATCCTAAAAACCAAATTTTCACATACAAACAAACAAATACACATATCTAGCCTAAAATTCATTTTCTTTAAAGTCCTATCACCGATAAGAGACTTAATGTGATCCCTCTCATGCACAATAGGGCTAGCTACTGAGCTCAAGTGGTTTGAGGTTACCCTTCTCAATTTCCTTTTTAGCCTAGGAGATTGTAAGGACTAACACTTTTGGCATTTTTGTTGGGGAACGACTGTTAAATCATTCATGGGAAATATCTAAGAGCTTTCAAAGAACTGGACCTGTACTTCTTAGTTTCCAGTATTCAAAGATAGGCTGAGTTCATAAATCTCATCATTTAGGGTGTATACATTCTGGCTTCCAAAAGGCATACCATGTCAAACCCTGACCCAAATCCACTCTTTATTGTTGAAGATCCGGAAAGACTACTCAGAAAACTTAGATTGCCCATCACTAAAAGTGCAGTTCGTAAAATATAAAGAACAACTTTTCTCCCTAAAATTTTTTTCACCTTTAAGCAAATTCCTTTTGAAGACCGGATAGAATTATCACTTACAATGTCCAAGTCTGACTCCTCTATCTCTAAGATAACATTAGAACCTTTAAAGGTTGAAACTCACTCTTTAGAACCATTAAAGGTTGAAACTGATTCTATTTCTTCAGAATCTTTGTCTGCTAAGATTGATCATGAACTATGGTTAAATTTTGATAAGCTTCAAAGCCTTGCTGACCAACTCCAGATCACTACTGAAAAATATTTTGTTCAATATCAACCTGAATACCTAGCCACAACTTCATATTCTGTTTCACCTCCAAGAACGTCTGCTACATCTCCCAATGTTTCAGTTTCATCATCTTTCCTACCTCCCCCATTCATTCCATCTTTGCCTCCACAACCAATTTTAGTAGTTCCATCATCCTCATCAACATCACCACCCTTACACAATCCATTTTAGCACCTTCACTATCTCCAATAGTCATGGCGATATTTTCACCTCTTTTACTGCCTGCTCAACTTGTTGCTTTGCCTCAGAATTATGGTCAAAGACTCCATTTGTTTGATGGAAGTGCAGAAATTACAACTTAGCAGCATGTCGACAAGTTAATAGATTTCATTGATTTGGAAGAAATTGATGAGCAAAATGCCAAGATGAGGATTATAGCCCAGAGTTCCTCAGGAGATGTTAAGAAATGGTTTTGAAGTATGGCTACTACTCTATTAATAGTTCTTTAAGATTGATTGAATTATTCTTAGCTCATTGGCAAGAGAAGAAAATTCCATTACAAATATTGGCTCAGTATAATTCAATGAAAAGGAACCCAAATGAAACAGTTAAAGAATTCACAAAAAAATTGAATATGGTGTACAACTCTATACTTGATGATATGAAGCCTCCTCTTGGTTTAGCTCTTCTTCATTATCCTCATGCTTTCAATCCAGACATCGCCTACCAGATCAGAGAAAGAGACCCCACTACTCTTGAAGAGATGCAGCGGAATGCAGTCAGTGTCGAAGGCAATTTTCTCATTAAGAAGTCAAAATCAAATCCAGAGAGCGTGAAGAAGAAACTTGTCTTCAAAGAAGAGCATGCATCATCTTTTGATGCAAAGCTTGACAATCTAATAAAAACTATGAAGAGGATGATGGATAGAATATCCATAACTGATCGACAAGTTGAACCTCCAGCGAGGAATCCTAACTTTCACGGATAGCAATAGCAACAATTCAGAAATCGACAGAAAGAGAACCAAAACCAAGATCCTCAAGGTCAAGTAAGAGCTCCATTCCAACAAAATTACACTAAAGGCTGGGAAGAAGATGAAGAAGAAATTGTAGAAGAAAATCACTTCTTTCAAGAAGATGAACTATCTACTTTCCTAATAGAGGAAGATCAGTTTTCCGAAGACTCTCTCATACCAAGTGATTAGCAATTTGTGTTCACAAGTGAAGATCTGTGGGTTGTTCAAACTAAAGAGTACCAAAGAGGATATTAGAACGCCCTCATTCATATCCAAAAGCAGTACAATTTGAGGAATAGAAATGTACCTGTCACTCTTAGTCAAAAAAGACAAAATCTATAAAAGGACACACCAAGCAAAGAAACCACTCCTACAGGCAACAATAAAGACACGGACATTGTCATACTAAATTAGGATAGAGCAAATGAAGCCTCCACTAGCAATGTGAGGAAAGATAAAGAACTACAAATTGAAAGTCAAAGGAAGGAACCTCAAGCTAAAGGCCAAACAAAAAGGAAGGGCATCACTTCGAAAGAGGTATAAAAGCAATCTAATATTTTAGGTTTGGAGAATGAAATTTCTAAATTGAAAATCGCCATTCCCCTCACCGAATTTGTAAGGAATGACAAATATAAATATCAGATTGCAAAGATGCTTAAGGTTGAACAGATGTCTGATGCAGTTAATGTGGCTCATGATGAGCCAACAATCCTTTTTGGTCCAGCCTTAGAAGGATCTCCTGAAGATAGTGAAATTCTCCTTTTTATCTGAGTCTTAAACTTGATGATTTTATCCTTCATAATACTATGCTAGATTCTAGCGCCTTCCATAATCTGATGCCTAAATCCATCATGGATAAAATAGGACTGAGCATCACCCAACCTTATCATGATCTTTATTCCTTTGATTATGGAAGAGTAAAATGCCTTGGTCTTATTAAAGACTTGGTAGTGTCCTTGGACCAATTCCTAACCAAAAATGTACTCATGGGTGTCATAGTTGTCGATATTCCTCCTAGGTTTGGCATGTTTCTTTCAAGGTCTTGGGGAGAAAAATTAAAGGGCACTTTGCAGCTTGAATTTTCATATGCCACTATCCCTGTTTTTGGACAGCTCTGGAAACTTTATAGAGAAAAGAATATGAAATTTATGATCAGCAGTAAGGAGAAGCTAGTCATTCATCCTATACATGTTGTTCATTCTGATCTTGACTCTTTCATTCTGTTTAGTGATATGAATTCTATTGATGATAAAAGTTAGCTAGTGGATATTTCAAAAGTTTCCAAGGTAATGAGCAGCATACATGAAACTATTACAACATAAGGTAAAGAGATTGGTGAAAAATATAGGCAGCCTTCGAGTCCTATTGAGGAAATTCAAAGAATAACACAAAAAAAAGAAAGTTTTGAGATAGTTGTTCAAAATCCTAAAAATCAAAAAATTTAGTCTTCAGAAATCCTTTTTTCGGATGAAGGAAATGGTCTTTGGACCATGGATTTCGATGGTGCATTGAGAAGAGAAGGAGTAGGAATTGGTTTTTGGATACATTTTCCAATAATACAATCAAATAAAATCTCTCGAAATGTGAGAATGAGCTCTTACAAGTTGGCTTTTGAATGTTCAAACAATGACGCAGTGTATGAGGCATTGATTGTTGGTCTCAAAATTCTGAAAAATTTGGGAGAAAAAAATATTTATGTTTATGGCAACTCCGAATTAGTGATCAAACAAGTCAAAGGGGAATACCAGGCAAGCACCCAAGAATGAGAGTTTATACTTTATCTCTTATTCCTAGAACTCATAATGTCATAGCTGACTCACTCGCCATGGTAGCGAGTATGGTGAAGATCCCTATTCATCCTAATCATAAGTACTCCATCCATGTAAAACATTTCCCAGTTGTCCCAGATAATATGAGGTTTTGGCAAGTGTTTGGTGATGATAAGAAAATAAACAGTTTTCTGCAATTGGAGGGAGAATTTCATAATTCTCATATTGATGATGCATACAACTTTAATGATCCAAACACCCACTCAGTTGACACTAAAGCATTATAGATCAAGGAAAACAACATTCCAAGAGGCTTGGTGTCTTTGGAAGAGTTATTTGACAGAGATGATGTCGCCAAGAATCCCACCCTGGTTCCTACAGAAAAGGGAGTTGAAGATGTAAATATTGGCACAACTAAAAATCCTAAAATGATCAAGTTATCAAAGTCCTTATCTCCTAAAACAAAGGGTAAGTATATGTCTTTAATGAAGGAATTTGTTGATGCATTTGCTTGGGACTACTCATATCTGAAAGTTTATGACAAAAGTATCATTTAGCACACCATTCCTATTAAGCCCAATCAGAAGCCATTTCGCCAGAAATTGAAGAGAATCAATCCCAAGTTGTTAACATCAATTGAAAAAGAGGTAAATAGACTTTATAAGTATGGAATAATAGTCCCCATTTATTTTTCTGAATGGATGTCTAATCTTTTACTTGTGAGAAAGAAGACCGGGGAAATTCATTTATGTATTGATTTCAGAAATCTCAATAAGGTGTCCTTGAAAGATAACTATCCATTACCTAAGATGGATAACATAATAAAAAGGGTGGATGGATCCTCTAGGATGTCACTGTTAGATGGATACTCTAGATACTCTGGATAAAATCAAACTCTCGTGCACAAGGATGGTCAACTCAAGACAACCTTCACAGTGCCATGGGGTACATTCATTTATGCCAAGATGCCTTTTGAGTTGAAGAATGCAGGAGCTACTTTTCAACGGGCTATGGACATAGTATTTTCAAATGAAAAATATGCATTTATGGTTATCTATCTAGATGATCTTATAGTATTTTCAAAATTTGATGAAGATCAATTGCATCACTTAAGGATTGTTTTTCATAAATGCAGAAAATTGGGCATCTCACTTAAACTAAGGAAGAGCTTGTTCGCCATGGAATAAGGTAAGCTACTAGGACACATCATCTCTAAATATGGCATCCACATTGATCCTGCAAGATTGGAGGCCATTCAACAGCTAAACTTCCCTAGGAACAAGAAAGAGATTCAGTCATTCAATGGGAAAATTAATTTTTTGAGAAGATTTATTCCTAATCTAGTTGAGCACTTGAAAGAAATGAAAAAAATGTTGAAGAAGGACAGAAAGGTAAAGTGGTATTTGGAGGCTAAGAAATCATTTCATGCTGTAAATTTTGCATTATCTACTGCTCCTATTTTGATTAGCCCAGATTATACTTCAGATTTCATCATCTTCACTTTTGCTTTTGAGAATACGTTATCAGCAGTCCTATTGTAGAAAAAAGATCAGAAAAATGAGTAGCCTATAGCATTCTTTAGTCATACTATAAGAGATGCAACACTAAGATAAAGTATCATTGAGAAGAAGGCATTGGAATTGGTAAAAGCCCTCAAGTATTTCCAAGTTTATATTCTACATTCTCATACCATTGCTTATGTCCCTACTACAACAGTAAAAGAAATCCTTGTGCAGATAGATCCTGAAGGCAGAAGAGGAAAGTCGATTGCAGCCATGCTGGAGTATGACTTGGAGATAAATCCTACAAATCTCATCAAAGGACAAGGGTTAGCCAAACTCATGGCTAAATAAAATCTACACGCACTAGATATCAATTTGATTGTTGCATTATCAGAAGAACAAGAACAAGACGACCCCTTCCTGCAGGTGTCTGATATGTTCATGTCCTCAACTTGGTATTACGACATTTTCTATGTATTGTAGCACTTGAATCCCCCTCCGAAAGTCCCCAAAGGTAAAGCTATATCATTAAAACTCAAAGCTTCAAAATATTGTATTCTAGATGGTGTTTTATTTTGGAAAGATCCTGGAGGTGTGCTGTTGGAGTTTTTGGTAGAAAATGAAGCTAAAGATATAATGAAGTACTTTCATAAAGGAGATTGTGGCGGTCATCACTTTTGGAAAACTACAATAAACAAGATCTTAAGAGATGGCTTCTATTGGCCCACCCTCTATTCCGATGCATACAAAACAGTCATGAGCTGCCATGAATGCCAATTTTTTCAAGGAAAGAGGAAACTTTTGCCATTACCACTACAACCCATTCTGATTTTAGCTCCTTTCTAGCAATGGGGTCTTGATTTCATTGGAAAAATCCATCCTTCGTCTTCAACACAACATAAATGGATATTAATAGCCGTCGTCTACTTTACAAAGTGGATTGAAGCTATCCCAATCGGGCAAGTTACTGATTCTGTCATCATTCAATTCCTCGAGTCTAATATTTTGTCTAGGTTTGGCTGCCCACAAAAAATAATTACAGAGAATGTTACTGCTTTCAAATAAAAAAGAATGGTGGACTTATGTGCCAAATATCATATTGTGCTAGAACATTCTACTGCTTATCATCCGCAAGGGAATGGTCTTGCTGAATCTTCCAATAAATCTTTGGTTAAAATCATCAAAAAGGTCCTGGAGGTAAACAAGAAGAATTGGCATAAGCAACTCATCAATTCCTTGTGGGCAGATAGGGTCAACACCAAAAAATCAATAGTTATGTCTCCTTTTCAACTAGTATATGGAGTTGATATAGTATTTCCTTCATCTCTTGCTCTCCCAGTAATGAAAATTCTACAGGAATTGGATAGTGAAACTAATGACATACAAAGGAGGATAAATCAAATGATTCATTTACAACAGACAAGATAAGAAGTTTTTCAAAACACATCCAAACTCCAGGAAAAGATTAAAAATATTTATGACCGCAAAACCAAGGAAGACAATTTCAATCTGGGAGATGTGGTTCTTCAGTGGGATGCTAGAAATGAGGACAAAGGAAAACATGGTAAGTTTGAAAACTTATGGAAGGGGCCCTACAAAATTTCTACCTTCAGAGGAAAGAATGCTTTCTTGTTGGAAGAAATGGATGGAAGAGATTATTTAGGAGGGGCAACCAATGGTAGGCTTCTCAAGCACTACTATATCTAAAAAATCCTGAAAATTCATTATCATTGTACATACCGGTGTGTATTTTACTTCTGGCATTTTAGATAGCTGTCATAGGATTTCGAAGCCTGAAGCAAAGGCCTTAAGGCTCTTTAAGTCAGCATTGTTTTAATTTTTATTCAGCTTTTCTGTCATGTCAAAAGGTTAGTTAGTTTTAAGTCAAAAGTCAGTTTTTATGCATGTTGACTCCATTGCCCAATGAATAAGGCTACTTGGTATACGGTGTTCTTGACACCTCAAAGGAGCTTCCATCCCCAATTGGAGCCAATGTTAGTGTAAGTCTTGTTAGCCTATTACCTGATCAAATATGCTTTTACAATATTTTTCCAGACTTTTCTGTTACTAGGTTTACACAACAAATTTGGTGATTGTTTGCTCAGTCTAAAGATGAGGTCATGTTTGGAAGTTCAGTCATGTTGGTCACCTATCCCAATTTATGAAGGTGTCACAATAAAAATGGGCCAATCATCATCATCATTCCATTAGGTCTCAGGTCATCCATTATGTCGCTAGGGTTTCCAAGGTCCATCATTTTCATGAATAAAACCAGCAGTGAGTAAAACATGACAAAGCAACTTATGGGGACTTGATCTTGATTTTTCACACATTCCTCATACTGTCATGTTCCAAAAGTTCTAGAAAAAGAAGATCCAACACTCAGGAAAGTAAAGGACATCTCAGGTCTGCAATAGTAAAGGTATTTCTGTTTTCATAAAGTGAAAATCAGTTTCTAAAGGAGGGTAGGTCCCATTTATTTTTGAAAAAGTGAAGAAACTTTCCCTATATAAACTCAAAAGCCACCAAACTCTTTAACTCCTATCATATTCACTCTTTCTTATCAAGAGATCTCATCCAAAAAAAAAAAAAAGTCATTTTCCTAGGAGAAGTTAGCAAAAAATTGCAAGTGTTGTGCTTAGAAGCATTATGCCCTGCTTAGGAGACCGGCATTGTGCTTATAAGAACTATGTTGCGCTCAAGAACACTGCGCTACGCGCAGGGCAGAGTGCCACGAAATCCTTCAAAACTCTCCCAAACTTCGTTTTTTCACTTTCAAGCTTGACTTTACTAACTTCTAATCTAAGGAACAAGTACATCATCATCCTCCATCTTTTTCTTTTCCAATTTCATCTCATGTCAATGATTCTTCAACTTAGAGTTTGTAGCAAAATTTGCATGGGAAATGTTAGGGTGAAAGTGGCCATCATTATTTTTGATTTCTAAAACATGTAAAATGATATCCTACACCTGCATACATGTTTAATGAGCCATTTTAACCATTTTACCCACTTCAAAACAAAGTTTAAACACTCAAAAAGCAAAACCCTAGCTCATTCCTATAGGTTTCTTAGTAAGTTTCATCATAAACCCTCTTGTTTCCACTTGTAAGAAAATCATCTTTCGACTATTTCTCCACTCATTTTCATCAGTTTTCAAAGTCCTTTCACCTTTCGCAAGACCCCTCCAATCATTGTTTTCAAAAAATCTCATTCATATCACTTCATTTTCATTCACACCTCACATCTTATTTTCATTGCCTGCTTCTAGGGCTTTGTGTCATCATGGAGGTAGAATCTTTGCCATAAAGAAAGAGACAACATAAAGGAGGGAAGATCCTCAAATATGAACCATCAGACTCCAACACAATCAACTCCTATCCTTTCATCAAACAATTCTTTGAGGATGTCCACTGCTTGGAATTTTGCAAAAGGGTGAGCGAGGTGGGATTTCATGAGCAACTAAAAGATTGGATGGCAACTCAACTGAAAGGAGAAACTACTATCATTGTTGTTGTTGAGTTCAATTTTTCAATGGCCTCTATCTCAATTTCAATTGGGTTACTGGACAATGGAGAATATTAGTTCAAAGGAACAAGCCTAGATCTTGAATACTACATGCCTTTCTTGAAGATGCCATACAGAGATGCACATACTCACCTCATGCCTTTTAGATATTTATTGGAGAAAGATGCCTCTTTTATGGAAATTGTCATGAGGTTCTTCACTTGTGAAGGTAGATTTTACAGGTTTTATGCCTATCATATTTGTCTCCTGATGCATTTCACCTCTCAAAAGCTACTCAACACGTGTAATTATCTATTCAGGAGCATTTTTAAAATATCCGAAAAAAATACAATTAAAGGACAAAGAGCACTCCCCAAGCTTGTTCCATCACAGTCTCATCAAAACCATTTTCCTTCCCCACCTGGCAGAGAAAGGTATGGCTTGGGAAATATTTTTGGAAGCAGCCTTGAAATGGCATGAGAAGAATGCACCATCTCTGTCTCCTAGTGTGCAAAAACAACAAACAGAGATGGGGTCATATAGAAAAACAATGGAGAAGACTCAACTATCCAAACCTGATGTGACTAAAGTGTATAAGAAGGGGCATAGGCTTGTATTTTCTTCTCACGGAGAGAAAGGGGCCAAGCCTTCTTCATCAACAAAGAAGGAATCGACAGCAAAGGATAAAGACACAATTGAGCATGAGTTTGAACTAATTGATCCAGAGACTAAGGATCAGACCAAAAACATGAGACAGGCTATCAGGGATAATGACAACCAAATCTAGGATTCTTGCATTTAGCTTGGTACTACATTCTATTAGAGACTGAAGGAGGAAATATGGGAGACTCAACTTTTTAACTAGAGGCAGGTCCATCCCATACCTAAATTCATGTAGTAACCTGAAGTGATAACTATAAACAATGTTGAACCTTCCTTCACAAGTGATGTATTTCATTATTTGGTAGCTGACTTCGTCCTAGGGAGGAGGTAAGCTTGTCCTTCTAACCTCATTTTTATCCTCTACAGGATCCTCCCCGAGTTGAAAAAATGTCTTCTTGGCCAACTGTCCCAATGCATTTTCCTTCTTGCTCCAAGGGAGCCCAGGTGGAAGGCCTATAATTTGACTAATAAAACCAGGAGTGAGTTCTAGGGACATACCCCTAAAACTGACTGTGGCATGTTTTTTCGAATGGGGTCTTAAGGCCATTAGAAATTCTTCATTTACCTCATCATCATACCCATGTATTATTTCAAAGAAAAACATCCAATTAGCCTTGGTGAAGAGGGCCACCACCTCAGGATGCTCATGTAGTTGGTTGGAGTTCGAAGGCTCCTTCCTCATAAACCCTCCTGGCATGTGCTGAGTAGTTTTTGACGTGCTTAAGTGAGGAGAAAAACAAAAATTTCAAAGAAAATCAAAGACAGAGGGACAACTGAATTTTGTTTTTTTTTAGAACTGTAGGAGGAGTTTCAGTGCTTCTTCTCACAACACTAGATTGCAATATACCCCTTGTTTCAAACTGCTTTTACCCCAAATTTGATTTTCTGCTGGTGGAGAGAATATATTTTCTTTTGACAAAACAGAAGATAAATAACACAGGTTTTTTCAGAGAATAGACAGATATGCAATCTTGGTTTTTCTTTTTTTTTTTCACACAGGTTGGGTCCCACGATTGCAAGTGTTTTCTTTACAGTAGAATACGAAAAAGAGGGAGACAGACTTCGAATGCAAAAAAAATAGGGAACTATGTATAACTCAAGGAAAATATGCAGACTGACTTTCAAACTTTGTTCTCCTTTTTCCCAATCCAATTCTGTGTTTTTAATTCACTACCTTACACAAATAAGTCCTATGCGGGGAGGTTTCCCGAGCCTACCTTGTTTTAAGCCTGAATTCTCGTAAAAATCTCGGGTTTTCCTTCTGCTAGCCACTCTCTTCCATTCCTGTAGAAACTATCCGGAATCCTGTAGAATGCGACAGGGCTCCTGTAGAGCATGATAGGGAAGAGGGTTTCGAAAAAACTGACAAAAAATGGTGGAGGATGACTAGTTTGCTACTCTGAAGGTGGTAGACGAACGCTGTAGTCGAGCTTCGTAACATGCCAATGAACCAAAAAGGTGGTGGAGGCTTGGAGTGAAATGTACTTAACTATTGGCGTAACCCGTGGCAAGGAGATGAGGTGGCTCAATGGGTACATTATCCCCATCTAGACCGTTGTTCTGATGCCATTGTCATTATAGTTCCTCTCACCGCCTAACCGCCATCACCTCCCTTACTCCTGTTATCCACTGCCACCACTACCATTTTCAAATGCCTTCTTCCGGAGTTGACATGCCACACGTGTTGGCTATGTATCGAATCAACAATTTGAATTTGGACGTGGCTACTCTGAATTCCGTGAAAGGGTGTGAACTGAACAAGGGTGGCCAGTTAGCTGGCCACCGATTCCACGTAATTGACCATTCCGTAGTTCATGCAATTTTAAAATATTATTCATGCAATTGAGGAACATGTTTATGCACTTACATGCTTAGTCGATGGTGTGTTATGCAGGTTTCAGATTTTGGCACTTCATTTCCCCATTGTTGTACTGGCCCTATCTCTATAGTATGTTTTTCATAGGGATCAGCTGCTACAGGAATCCTATAGGATTTCATGTGGCTGCTTCTCCTCTTGAAATTCAAGCTAATACGTGAGCAGGGCTAAAACTGCTGAAGGAGGTCTCAGCTGAGAAGAAATCACTACTGGAGGGTATCAGGTAGGGATGAGTGAAATTGTTGCTGCCTTGATTTGTTATTTTTTTCTTTTTGTTGTGTGTTTGCAGGATGACAGAAACAGAATATCTGCATGTGGCTATGGAGGGACAAAAACGAGTGGAAATATTGGTACACAAGGATGGAATGGCGAAATGGGAAGATGGATGGTGGTAAAGAGGTTCATAGTGCTGCCAGATGAATTTCCAACCCTTGTGTTCTGTTTAAAAAAGGATTTTGGCCTTCCCGGAATTTCTGCAAGATCCTCCTGTAGAAAACACAGAGTTTCCTGTAGAATGCAAAATTTCAGAACAAATGAGGCCAAAATTTTGGGAAAGGATAGCAGTGATGGTGTGATGGACTGTAAAGGGTGCATGCAACCTATCATGTCTTTTCCTCTTGTGCAACCCTCCTACAATGACCTTCCTGCAACCTGCAATTTATTCAAAAGAGTTAGATTTTTCTTTTTCTTTTTTTTTCCTTTTTTTTTTGTTTTGAGACAGGTGGGGCACCTCCAAGAGGTTTTCACCCAAGGATATTTTATTCAGTTTTTCCTTCTTTTTTTTCTTGCTTCTATTCAGGGTGTGGGTGAAGTAGAGACAGGGACCTGCTCCACCACCAACACTGATTTACCCAGAATTTCAATGAAGTCCTGCCTAGAAAGGGGCTTCCGATAGATTTTCAATCAATTCCCATTAATGAGCATAGGGATGGCTTCTTCATCAATGGTCCAGATAAGGACTGAACCATTTTCATTGAATTTTTCCACTGTATATGGTCCTAGCCATCTAGTTCTCATCTTTCCCTTGAAATCTTTGTACCTTGAATCATACAACAGTGCCCAATCTCCCGACTGAAATTGTTTCTCTCTGAGGTGTCGGTGATGCCAGAGTTTTCTTTGAAGCTAGACTATCTTTGAGTGGAGAAGGGCCTGCATTCTCTATTCATCTAACCCATTTAGCTGAAGCAACCTTTCTTTTTGTGCATGGTTGAGGTCTAGGTCCAGCTAAGCTGCCAGCCTTAATGTGTTATATTCAAATTCTATGGATAGCAAAGCCTTCTTCCCATAGACCAGCTCATAGGGGGTGAAACCTATGGTAGTTTTCCAAGTAGTGTTATAGGCCCAGGTGGCCTCAACCAATCGGTCTGCCCAATCTTTTCTATTGTTTCCCATCACCTTAGTCAAAATCTCCTCCAAAGCTCTGTTAGTGACTTCCACCTGTCCATTTGCCTGGGGGTGATAAGGGGTGGAAGTTCTATGCTTAATATTGTGGTGTGTGAGCAAGTCTTCAACTAAATTGGAGGTAAACAACTCCCTTGATTTGTAACTAACTCTCTTGGGTAGCCAAACTTGTAGAAGATATTTTCCCTTAAGAACGCAACTACTTTTTCCTCTGTTGCTACTTTGATTGCCTTTGTTTCTGCCCACTTTGTTAGGTAGTCCGTGCACACAATGATGTAAGACTTTTGTTTTAAGGATTGATAGGACCAACAAAGTCCATGCCCAACTTCTCAAATGGCTCAAAAGTCACTTGAGGTTGTAGGGCCATCTCATCCCTTGGAGTCGGTTTCTCCATCCTTGACATCGGTCACATTGGCTGATGTATCTCCTAACATCTTGATGGAGAGTGGCCAATAGTAACCTACCTGCAAAATCTTGAAATCATTCATTTTTGCTGCAAAGTGGCCCCCACAAGGTCCATCATGACAGGTTAAGAGGATGTCAAAGACTTCCTCCTCCTTGACACATCGCCCTAAAATCTGATCTGGGCCAAGTTTGAATAGATTGCCCCTAATCCAAGTGAATGGGATGCTTTTCCTCACGATCTTGCTCTTCTCTTTTGAGGACAGGTGTGGTGGAAACTGTGCTAAAACCAAGTAATTTTCTATATTAGCAAACCATGGAGAGAGTATTGAAATAGCAAATAAGTGTTCATTTGGCATTTGATCATCCACCATTCCTTCTTCACCTGCAGGCAGATCCAGTCTAGACAAAAAATTAGCAACAACATTTTCCTTACCAGGTTTATCAATAATAGTCAAATCAAATTGCTGCAACAAAAGTAACCATCTAATGATACGAGTGTTTACATATGGTTTATTCATCAAATACCTAATCGTAGCATGGTTAGTGTGTATGAATGTTTGGTAACCAGTGATGTAGTGTCTGAACTTGTTCAAGGAATGGACTACAGTTAGGAGTTATTTTTCAGTTACCGTGTAGTTTAATTATGCTTTGGATAGGTTTTTACTGACAAAGTATATGGCATATGGTAGCTTCTCTTCAACTTGTCCTAAGGTTGCTCCTATAGCTTTGTTTGAGGCATCTGTGTGAATGTGGAAAGGTAGGTCATAGTTTGGGCCTCTCAAGATTCGGGCAATTACCATCTTACCTTTCAAGGCATCTAGAGCCTCTTAACATTTGTCAGTCCATATAAACTCAACATCTTTCCCTAAAAGACCAAACAATGGAGAGGCTAGCTTGCTCAAATCCTTGATGAATCTTCTATAATACCCTACTAAGCCTAGAAAAATCTGAACATATCTTACCTTTTGAGGAGGTGGGGCCCTTTGGATAATAGCAATCTTGTTGGGATCCACCTGTAATCCTTGCTGAGAAATTGTATGACCTAGCACAGTCCCTTCAGTCATAAGGAATTCACATTTTTTAGGACTGAGGGACAGGTTCATTTCAATACACTTGGCTAAAAAATTTCCCAAGTTAGTCAATGCTTCTTGGAACTTGGAACCATAAGGGGTAAAGTCATCCATATAGATTTCCACTGAATCATGAACCAGCTCAACAAATATACTCAGTACTGCTCTCTGGAAAGTGGCAGGAGCGTTGCACAACCCAAAGGGAAGGACCCAGTAGGTAAAGGTACCCCATGGACAAGTGAAAGTGGTCTTATCTTGGTCTTCCGAGCTGATTTGGATCTGGTTGTACTCGCTAAACCCATATAAGAAAGAGAAAAACTTCTTCCCCGCCAGGCCATCTAACACTTGATCTATGAAAGGCAAAGGGAGATGGTCCTCCTTGGTGTCTTTTTTCAGTTCCTAATAATCTACATAGATTCACCACTTCCCATTTTTCTTTGGCAATAGCACCAAAGGAGAGACCCATTTGCCGTCAGAGATGGGGTAAATGAATCTTGCATCCAGAAACTTTTGCAGTTCTTCTTTGACAATGTCCTTGAGGGCTGGATTCATCCTCCTTTGAGGCTACCTAACTAGCTTACAATCTTCCTTGATGTAAATGTGATTAGTACAGACAGAAGGATGGACTCCCTTCATCTCCTTATAACTCCAAGCAAAAGCATCCAAGTGATTCTTCAATAAGCTACATAACTCTTTCTCTTGAGAGGTGGATAGGGCTAAGTTGATCCTCAAGGTTCTTTCTGGGCCAAATTCCACATTCTTAATAGAGAGAGGTCGAGTCATCCACACAGAGGTCAACTGGAGCATTGGCTTGGGTTTCTTCCACCAACACTTCTAATGGAAATTCATAGGGGTGGATTCTGGATCAAGTTTTCAATAAGATTGTCCTCAGTTTGTGGACCCCGCATGGTAGTTTCTACTGTGCACAATGGTGTGGAGTAGACTTCATCCTCATCTTCCTCCTCCAACCACAGGGGTAAATCATGTTCCAGTAGAGGTTGGGCAGGAGGATAGAGGACTAGCTGCTTGGACATATGCCCATTCTTGATTGTCATGTTCCCAGCTCGACAACTGATATAGGCATCTGCAGTAGCCAACCAAGGTCTTCCCAGGATGAGAGGGTACCCAGTGAGCTTTTCCTTTGGTTGGAGAACCAAGAAATCAATGGGGTACTCCCAGGAATCAATGGAGACCATGACATCTTCCACAATCCCCTTGGGGGTCACGGTGGAGCATTCTGCTAACTGCAGTATTGTCGAGTTCTTTCTTAAGGAACCCTAGAAGTTGAGCTTGAGCATAGTGTCCCTGGTCATCACATTAATGGTAGCGCCAACCCCCAGATCAATCAAGGTATGGGGGATTATGGTGCCATTGATGTGGACATCAACTACAGGACTCCCAGGGTCTAGATACTTCGGAAAAATTACCTGCCCTAACATTAGATCGGACAGTTGTCCTATGACATTGATGGTTTGAAGCATCTCTCCTTCGCCTGCGTGTTTTTTAAAGCACTCCTCCTTGATCATATTGTTGTATATGGGCACATCCTTTATGGCTTGGAGAAGGGGTATTTTTACACATAATTGTTTCAGCTCTCCCAGAAGTTCAGTTTCTTCTGGGGTCAATTGTGTGGTTCCAGCTAGTCTCTCAGGAAAGGGTGGAATGGATTTTGGTTCACTTTCCTGTTTCTCTTCTTCATCCTCCTTAGGAGGACATTGGCTGTCTGGGAGGACCTTCCCAAATCACAGGTTGATCTCATGAATCTGCACAGCATAGGTAGGGCATGTTGTTTCTCCACTATATACCTACTGGGCCTATCTATTATTGGGGTTCAGGTTTGGTTGAGTAGGTATTTGGGGTTGTCTTGGAGGAGCGGGAGGTAATGGTTTTGGTTGAGTAGTTGGTGGAGGAAAAAGAGTAGGAGGAGAGTTATATTGGGGCCTCCACCCCTGATGAGTTGCATTCCACTAAGGTTGTGGTTGAGCATGAGAATGAAATGAATGAGGAGCAGGTTGAGTATGGTATTGAGATGGATACGACCAAGGAGAGGGTGTGGACCAGGAAGGATGAGTAGGGGGACCCCACGAAGGTATGTGAGTGGATTGAGTGGGGTTGTAATAAGTCTGGGATGCCCCTTGCATTCCCTCCTGGCAAGGTCGGGGTCCATGTAGCCTCCTTTGGTTCATGAAGTAGAGTGGTTCAGTGGCTCCTTCAACCCCTTGGTACATAGCTTTAAATATGGGTAAGGATGGGCACTGATTGGTAGGATGGTCTACTTCACAAACAAAACACACTTGTATAGAGTGTAATGGACATTCGTTCGTGGGATGATTTCTAGTGCATTTGGGACAAAAGATGGCCAAAACCCTCTTAGCTTCCTCTTGATTCTTTTGGATTCGCAAGGTATCCATTTGCATGGAAATGGTCTATCTCATCTCACTTTTGAGATCCTCCATATGATTTGCAAACTTGTTTTTGGATAAGGGGGCACTGGCTAAAAGTTGACTTCCCCTACCTCTTTTTCTAGCTACCCTAGAATGGTTTCTAAAGACCGTCTTTATGTCATCATAAGGTAGCTAGTAGATGTCTCCCCCAGCCAACAAATGGAGGGTATCTAGAAGGTCGTTAGGGACTCCTCAGAGCAGAACCAACTTCAGAGATTTGGGGTCAAGTGTGCACCTGACCTTTTTATAACTGAGTTGAAACCTCTCTTCATAGTCTTCTAGGGATTCATCACTTCCCATGGTCATCCGGAAGATTTCTTCCTTTGTTTCCTTTGACCTACAGTAATCCCATATTTGTTGTTAAAGGCTTCCTGCATCTAAGACCAAGTTTTGATACTGTTTCCAGGTAGCCCCATGAACCAGCGTAGTGTTGCATTGTTGACGGTAGAGGGAAAGAGTTTCAACTTTTGCTCGTCTTCTACATAGTCATAAGTTCGACAAAGGACAAAAAACTCAAACAAGAAGGTATTAGGGTCTTCAGTAGCCAATCCATGGAATTGAGGTAAGGCTGAGGGACTTATGTTTTTCATCTTTGTGTCCCCATTGGTCTCTCGGATGGGAAATGTGCCTTCTATTCTCTCTTGGTTTCCTATACCATTTTTATTTTCAGCCATGGTCTCAGGAGGAATGTTTTCTTACTCTTCTTCTGTTATAGGATCTTCGTATATCTTTGGAGGTTCACCTATAGGTTATTATGGATCACTGCCACCAAAGAAGAGAGAAGGGTGACTTAGTGATGTGTTGGGGGTGGTGGATAGGAATTTTCCTGAGTTGTCTCTATTCCTACGAGGCATGAAAGAGAAACTCTTTTTATGATTTTTGTGTTTCATTTTCTGCTTGTACCTACACAACTTTGAAATGGATTGAACAAAAAATTGCAGCTAACTAAAATAAACCTTGCTGAAATGGAAATTGCAAAATTAAAATGAAAGCGAGAAATGACTAATCTAGGTTGTTGAAATGAAATTACATAATTGAAATGCTAATCTACGCTTGCAGAATTGAAATGCTAATCTACGCTTGCAGAATTGAAATGAAAGCAGGAAATGTCTAATCTATGCTTGCTAAAATGAAATGAAAGTAGGAAATGTCTAATCTACTTTCTCAGAAATGAAATTGTAGAATGGAAATGAAACAACTACTCTACTCTTGCTGAAATAAACTACTTAGAAAAATGCTGCAGTAGAAAATAGAATAAAAGCAGTAATCACAAATACTCTGATGCTTCCCTGGCAACGACACCAAAAAGATGGTGGGCTCCATTATTGTAGGAATGATGTTGCAACTCCTGGGGCTCCGTTCTTTACTTTTATCAACTCAGTAGTTTGTAACAAACTTGGAAGCGACGGTGTTGTATCCACAAGTACTAGCTCTTACTGCAGGCTGTCAGTTGATCAGCTAGCACAAGTTCGCTAGGAGCTCAAACCAACTTTTATGAGTTATCAGAAGAAGCTTTTAATTGTGATGGAAGAAAGCTAACTTAAAAGAGGTTGTTCTACTTGCAGAAAGAAGATGAAAGCTAAAAGGAAATGCAAACCCTAACAAACCTTAGTTTTACCAACTAACCCTACTTTTGCAAGAAAAAGCAGTGAAATTACTGCAATGGATGCCATGGACTACTGTCAAGGTAAAATACATGTAATTAAGCTATTTCTAAAGGAAAATGTGGAAGAACCATCTTTTTGTACTTTTGAGCAATTTTATGCAGAATTATTATGGTTGTGTTTTAACTATTTGACTGTGCAGATGTTTGGAGGTGAAAGGAGATAGATTTGGTTGTTGCAAATGATGAGGAAGGTGTGGAGAGGACCTCAGGAGTCCCTAGCACCCTTTTGTAGAATTCCATTGAAATTAGATTATGAAAAATTGTTCGCATGAACTTCTACAAGAAGTCTGCAGGGGATCTACAGGAAGCCTACAAGAAGTTCTACAGGAGCAGGCCGAAAGTGATTTTTGAAGGTTTGGAGGAGGAAAAATGGTGGAAAATGGAAAATGAAGGTTGGATGAGGGTGTTAGAGGGTCTAAGACTCTGTCAATAAAGATCGAACATTAAGGTGATGGTTTGATTAGTTCAAAGGATAAGAAAGCGATTTTGCACAAAAACGTAGAAATTAGAGTTGTTTGGGAAAGTGTGGCGAATGAGTGGAGAAAAACTTGAGAAATTGTTAAAATTGGAAACTATGGAAAAACTTCATGTGGGTCATCTTATTCATGGTTGATAATATTTTCATTAGATTCCTCTCATCGAGAGGTGTAGGATTGATATAAAGATTATCCGATTCCGATAAGTATTCATGGAGATATGAATTTATTTTGATTATGGAATTTTTATCAAGCCGACCTACAACTCATGTAGGCTTAGAAGCCCAACAACCGCATCTATTCAAAAACTAACGTTGTGTATAAATATAGGAGTACTTTTCTACATTTGTACTTTCTCATCTCATCACATCTCTCTCTCTCTACTGCACAGAAAAAGTCTCTTCTCTACTGCACAGAAAAGGGTCTCTCCCTCACACATGTGAAGCCAGAAGCTGCTGAAACTGAAGCTGCAACTGTAGAAATTAAATTTGACCCGTGTGGACTAGAAGATCTCCTCATATAAACTACACTATAGGTTCATCTGAACCTCCTCTGAAAGGTGCAACTTTTGGTGGTGGAATCAAGTCAATCTGATGAATGGTTTGCAAAATATCGACTGCCCTAGTTTGAAGGAAGTTGTTGAAACTGAAGCTACAACTGTAAAAGTGAAGTTTGACCTGTGTGGAGTAGAATATCTCCTCACGTGAACTATGTTGTACTTTCATCTGAACCTCTTTTGAAAGCCACAACTTTTGGTGGTGGAATCAAGTCAATTTGATGGACCGTTTGCAAGATATCAACTGCCCTAGTTTGAAGGAAGCTGCTGAAATTGAAGCTGCAACTGTAGAAGTGAAGTTTGACTTGCGTGGAAAAGAATATATCCTCATCTAAACTACACTGTAGGTTCATATGAACCTCCTCTAAAAGCCCCAACTTTTGGTGGTGGAATCAAGCCGATCCGACGGTCGGTTTGCGAGATATCGTCTGCCCTAGTCTAATGATGAAGCCGCTAATGCTGATGTCGCTGATCTAGAGTTTGCTATTGATGATATAAATCAGATTTATTGTACTATTTCTCTCTACTGAATTATTGAAGATAAAAGAAGATTTGATCAAATGGTTTCCCTACACATTGTGGGGTTTGTCCCTGGCTTGCTGTCACATCTCATGTCTCTTGTCTTGGCTTGTTTTCTGTCAATCATTTAATGTTCTATCTGCACTTTACTTTATGTACATGTGATTTCTAATCTGTGGAATATAAAAAGGAAAAGAAGTAAACTGCTATAAGCATAGAACATGCCATAACTTAACATGGTATCAAAGCTGAGGTGAAGACAAAGCACGAGCAAGAGCAAGAGCAATCACCGATGAGAAGATTGGCGAGGCTATCCTAGAAGAACAATGAGGTCCTCAACACTCTTTCCTATCAAAGACAAGTTCCATGAGAAAGCAGACTATCACGGATAGAAGATTCCTATTGATCTAACCCAAGAAGATCAAGGAGTGCTAGACCATGTAAGAGGCAATATTGTTGAGCCTCCATCAAATGCATCTGTTGTTGCCTAGAACAAATGGAAAAATGGAGACGTCAAAATAAAGAAGATCATCCGAGACTCTATCAACAAGCACTTGTTGCCCTACATCTCTGAACTAGAAACCTCTAAGGATATCTACGATAGACTGGTGAGTTTATTTAAAGTTAATGATGCAAATCAAGTTTTGTTTCCTAGAAATAACCTAAGGGAAATCAAGAAGGGTAAAGATGAGAGTATGCAAGCATACTTCTTAAGAATCACTGAGATCAAGAACGATCTCCTATCTATTGGGGAGACTATTGCTGATAGGGAAATGGCACTCACAAATCTTGGAGGATTACCATCTGAATGGTATGTGTTCAGGACTACTCTTCTGAACAATAATATAATTCTTGGTTTCGAGGAATTAATGGCTAGATGCTTTCAAGAAGAATCAAGGGTATAAGAGCAAGAAATGTTTATGCCTAAAGGTCCTCCTGCTGCCTTTTCTTCTCATGTTAAGAAAAGAAATAATTCCGAGACAAAATTGAAAAGAAAGATTGGACCTAAGGGTGGAAGAAAAGGATGATGTTACATTTGTGATCAAGCAGGTCACTATGCAAGGGAGTGCCCTGATAGAAAGGACTCACACCGGGATGATGATCAAAATCCCTCTGATGGCAATCAAAGGATTAACAAATTCAATAGCAAAGGTAAGAGGAGAGTTGGGAATTGAGGAAGAGGACAACCATTCAAGAAGGCTAGAAATTCCAAGATGTATTAAATGCACCTGACCTCAAAAAGAACCTGGTGTCCATATCAGCAATGGACGATAAAGGCTACAAGGTAACCTTCAATGATGGCAAGGTACGTATATGGAAAAATAATGTTAAAGATGATTTTACTCTTGGGTTTCATGTTGATTCATTATATCAGGTCGATGGAAGTCCACTAGGTATTGTGTCTTATGACACATCTCTTCAGTCTGAACTTTGGCATCGGAGGTTTGCCCCACTTCATTATAAAGCTCTACTTGGTGTAAGACAAATGGTGACAGGGATGCCCAAATTTCGAGTATAGAAAGAAGGTGTATGTCTAGGATGTGCCGAAGGAAAGCTCACAAGGGGACTGTTCCCCTCAAGCCAAAGCAAGACCTCTGATATATTACAGTTGGTTCACTGAAGCATATCTGAGGCTGGCATTCAGAAGGAGACAACTACACCATATACCCCTGAACAAAATGATGTGGCAAAAAGGAAGAACTACACGATTATGGAAGTTGTCCAGGCCATGCTACATGATCAAAGACATCCGAAGTTTCTATGGACTGAAGCTGTAAACACTACTATATATGTACAAAATCGATCCCCTCATCTAGCATTGGGTTCCAAGACTCCTGAAGAAAGTTCATCGCCAATCAAAGGGAAGTCATGATTAGTCATGATGTCACCTTTGATGAAGATATGACTCTCAGAAAGGTGGACAATCTTTCGACTTTGAGGAGCTCTCAAGAAGCCAACACCAGGGAACCGAAAGAAAAGGATGATGTAACAATGCCTGATGTGGAGGAACCCATGGATCCTATTTATCCACCTGAGCCTCACTCTTCTAAGAAGAGGCCTTCATGGCTTAGGGGGATACTTGATGATGCTGAAGGACATGCTACACCCTGAGGAACCTTTTGTGAAAGTAAGAAACCTAACAGGTATCAAGGATACCTGATCATCATGAGCACGATTATATAAAATGAGCCTTCATCATTCTCAGATGCCGTCAAGCATCAAGTATGGAAGGATGCTATGACCGAATAATATGAGTCTATTATGAAGAATGATGTCTAGGAAGTAGTTCCCAGACCCCAGGACAAGACATTTTTTACTTCCAAATGGCTTTACAAGATAAAGCATGCAGCAGATGGAAGTATAGAACAGTATAAGGCTCATTTTTTTGCTCATGGTTTCTCCCATAAGGAAGGTATATACTATGATATTTGCACCTATTGCCAGATATACGACCATCCACTTGATCATGTCCCTTGTGGCTTCACAAGGATGGAACCTACATCAGATGGATGTCAAGACTGCGTTCTTGCACAGTTTGATCAAAGAAGAGGTCTATGTGGAGCAACCTGAAGGATTTGAGATTTATGATTGAAAATATCATGTATGCAGGTTGAAGAAGGCTCTCTATTGGCTGAAGCAAGCACCCCGAGCATGGTATGAGAGGATCGATAACTACTTGATGAAGCTGGGATTCACTAGGAGTGAAGCCCATCCTAACATTTACCTTAAGGTTGGAGATGACAAGCCTCTCAGACTGGCAGTGTACGTGGATGACCTCTTTCTAACAGGTGCATACCCTCTCATTCACAAATGTAAGAGGGAGTTGGCTTCTCAATTTGAAATGAAGAACCAAGGACTTGAAGTGTGGTAGAAGCCAAGGGAAATTTTCCTATCTCAAGGAAAATATGTGGTGAAGATTCTGAAAATATTTGGTATGATGGACTGCAAGCCTATGACTACCTCGAGGATCTTAACTTGTAGAAGCTATATGGTAGTGATGTCGGACCAGATTTTGGAAATGCCTCTGAGTTTCAAAAACTCATTCATGTTGATTTTCTTGGTGAACCTCCATACGAACATATTTTTTTCAGTTAGCATTGTGAGCTCATATTTGGTTGAGCCTCACTAGATTGGTGCCAAGAATCTTATGAGATGTCTTCAGGACAAAATCTCTCATGGATTGAGATACACTACCAGAAATATGAAACTGCATTATTATTCGAATGTTGATTAGGTAGGTAGTGTGGAGGATCACTGGAGCACTTTTAGTGTTGTTTCTCTTTGGATTCTGCTTTGATATAATGGATAAGCAGGAAGCAAAAGTCGGTTGCCATAAGCACTATCGAGACTGAATACATATCTACGAGTATGAACTCGTATGAAGCTGCCTGGTTGGGGAAGCTCTTCAATGAGTTGTTTGAACACATAACACTGTGATACTCTGTAACAACCAGAGGTGGGATTCAATTATTGAGGAATCACGTATTCGTCGATTGCTCTAGTAGATAGACATCATCTGGGATATGGTAAGTTGATGAGCAAGGAGGCTCCATCGCATTAAGATGATGTACAAGTCGATACACCTTGTCAAAGCCCCGAGGAAAGATCTAATCTTGGATTTTCCCAAACGACTGGGAGTCATCAAGGAAACCCTTGTACAAGGGTCCTGCATGTTGCATGCAAATGATGAGCTCTGGAGCTCTGAGGGCTTGCAGTTCTTACTGGAGCAACATACAACCACAAGGTGACTCACCCTCCCTTGGTGGTGCGCACTGGAACAAGATGATTTTCTCTCTTGTGGGACAAGATGATTCGCTCTCTTGTGGAACAAAGATGATTTTCTCTCCTGTGTAGCAGGATTATTATTTCTCCTGTGAGGCTTGGATTGATGTGTTCTCCATGGCGATTGTAGCAGGATTGATGTGTTCTCCTGTGAGGCCTAGATTGATGTGTTTTCCATGGCGATTGTAGTAGGATTGATGTGTTCTCCTATGAGGCCTAGATTGATGTGTTCTCCATGCTGACTGTAGTAGGATTGATGTGTTCTCCTTTGAGGCCTGGATTGATATGTTCTCCATGGCGGCCTATATTGATGTGTTCTCCATGGCGATTGTAGCAGGATTGATGTGTTCTCTTGTGAGGATGGGATTGATTAGTTCTCATGTCGAGGCATCTTACCCATGTAGTCTGGGACTCATGGGAAGTACCTCTCATCTGACAAATGAGCAGGGAAATGAAGTTAGGGACCATAGTAGTACTGATGGATGCATCATTGTATCTACCGTACTCCCTATGCTAGGATGACCTCCATTGATCTGGGATCAATGATACTGGTCTGGGACCAGTGGTAGGAGTTGTACCTTACTATGACACTGACTTTGAGTCAGTTGAGACTGGTTTGGGACCAGTGGTACATACTCCGAGACTGACTTCGTGTTAGTGTAGTACTGGTCTGGGACCAGTGAGAGTGGTGCATACTATGACGCTGACTTCGGGTCGATTAAGACTCCTCTAGGACTATTGGTACACTCTCTGAGACTACGATATTGGTCTGGGACCAATGGTACTTACTATGAAGCTAACTTCGGGTCGGTTGAGACTGGTATGGGACCAACGGTATGCACTCTAAGACTGACTTTGAGTCAGTTGAGGATGATATTGGTCTGGGACCAATGGAGTTGTACTCACTATGACGCTGAATTTGGGTTGGTTGAGACTGGTCTGGGACCAGTGGTACATTCTCTGAGACTGACTTTGAGTCAGTATGATACATCCTCGATCATTTCTTCTTCTTCATAATTCGAAAAAAAGTAGAGCAGAACAGAAAAAAGCAGAGCAGCGCATAACAGAGCAGAGGCATACAGATCAGTACAGAGCAGAACAATACAAATTAGAATAGGCAGCATAGAGTAAAGCAAAGCAAGGGTTAGGCTGTACAAGGCAGTGCATTTGATGGATGAATAGTAACGACTGATAGATAGATTGCAAATCAAGTTCTCCCTAGTTGAGAGGGAGTGTTAAAATTGGCACCTAGCAAAAAACTTCATGTGGGTCATCTTGTTCATGGCTAATAATATCATCATTCGATTCCTCTCGTCGAGAGGTGTAGGATTGATATAAAGATAATCCAATTCCGATAAGTATTCATGGAGATATGAATTTATTTTGATTATGGAATTATTATCAAGCCGACCTACCACTCATGTAGGCTCAAAAGCCCAACAGTCGCATCTATTCAAACACCAACGTTGTGTATAAATACAAGCGTACTTTTCCTCATTTAGACTCACTCATCTCATCACATCTGTCTCTCTCTCTCTATTGCGCAGAAAAGAGTCTCTTCTCTATTGCGTAGAAAAGGGTCTCTCTCTCACACATGTGAAGCCAGAAGCTACTGAAACTGAAGCTGCAACTGCAAAAGTGAAGTTTGACCTGTGTGGACTAGAATATCTCCTCATCTAAACTATGTTGTAGGTTTGTTTGAACTTCCTTTGAAAGCCACAACTTTTGATGTTGGAATCAAGTGAATCCGATGGACGGTTTGCAAGATATCGATGATGCCCTAGTTTGAACGAAGCTGCTGAAACTAAAGTTGCAACTGTAGAATATCTCCTCATCTGAACTATGTTGTAGGTTCATCTAAACCTCCTTTGAAATCTGCAACTTTTGGTGGTGGAATCAAGCCGATCCGACGGTCGGTTTGTGAGATATTGTCTGCCCTAGTTTGATGATGAAGCTGCTAATGCTAATGTTGTTGATCTAGGGTTTGTTACTGCTGATATAAATCAGATTTATTGTACTATTTCTCTCTACTGAACTATTGAAGATAAAAGAATATTTTATCAAAGGGTTTCCCCACACATTGTGGGGTTTGTCCCTGGCTAGCCGCCACATCTTGTGTCTCTTGTCTTGGCTTGTTTTTTGTCGATCGTTTAATGTTCTATCTGCACTTTACTTTATGTACATGTGATTGCTAATCTGTGGAATATAATAAGAAAAATAAGTAAATTTTTATAATCATAGAACATACCATAACTTAGTAGAAATGGACTAGAGCAGGTTGGGTGATGAGAGGATGATAAACTGGGATGGTATTTGAGTGAGCTGCACACCTGCTTCTACAAACTGTTTCAAGGAGAATTTAAGAAATAGAATTTTACCTACTTTAACCTAATTCTACCCTAAAAAAATAGAAAATTGCTGAACATAATTTTATGGATAGGAAATGATGCAAGAAAGCTATGAAAATTGAACAAGGAAAAATCCAAGCATGTAAATACAACTGATAGCAACTTCTCCAACTCAAATTCACACACTAGCAATTGCATTGGAAAGAAAAAACAATGTTTTGGTGGCAGCGAGAGTGCTTTGGTCTCAATTCATGATCCCAAGGAGGGAGAAAGGAACTCAAAGCCTACTTGGTAGCCTTTTTGTGGATATTTTCTATTATTTTAGCAAACTAACTAATCAACTTGAAGCAAGAACAACTATCCTAATCATCAAAAACAAACTAAGTAATGAAGCAAGATTTAATCTAAATATCATAAATTATTTCATGAATGCAAGAAGAAAACACATATAAATACAAGAAGGAGGTATTGGGAACTTGGGTTGGGCCCAACCCCAAGAGCTACAGCCCCCTTAGAAAGATCAGTTCTAGTTCAAGATTGAATTCATCTTCATTGATCAAAAAATATTAGTCATATCACAAAATTGTTTACAGAGAGAGCTCAAAAATGAGCTAAATGTAAAGCTGCACTAAAGTGTGAAAATAGACTATTCAATA
Source organism: Pinus taeda (assembly GCA_000404065.3). Lineage (NCBI taxonomy): Eukaryota > Viridiplantae > Streptophyta > Pinopsida > Pinales > Pinaceae > Pinus > Pinus taeda. Next base: position 17,245 of record APFE030375925.1, on the reverse strand, counting down.
GATAACCTACTGACGCCTAAGGCCTTCTTATTTATATAACTTGAGGACTCCCAATAGTCCTCCTAAACTTTAGGAACTCGGCTGCCAAGACTTGCAGATAACAACAAATTCATTAGACCTGCTCGGCTGCCTTTGTGATCATCAATGTGGTGGCCTTTGAACTCTGAGCTGTTGGTGGAGAACTCGAGGAAGGGGCCATTAATGCAGGGGACACCCTTCCTATAAGTCCTCAACTTGGTTTCTTTGAGTTTTGGCTGTCAATCTGCTCATAAATGTCTGGTCTTGGTCCAAAAATGTCCAAAAATCTGCAATAAACCCTCATTAGACTTCGTGGCAAAATGACTATCCTCATTCACTCAATTAACATAAATATATTAAAAAACATGCACAAAAGTATGGAGAATGGTGGTTAAATGGAAACAATAAGCAAAACGAGCCCATATAGTTACCCATTTATGGGGCTCATCAACCATCAACCCTAAAAACGATACCCAACAAACTATAGTAGGTCCTCTTTCTATCACTATTTACGAAATTTGAATCCAATGCTCAGAGAGAAAGTTATGACGAGTTTCCCAATGTCACCTATTTTACGTGGAATTCGGGAGCCTACAAAAATTGTAACTTCCTCAGATCATATCTCCAAAAATATAGCGAACAAAGATCTAAAATTTGGTCATGAGGCTCTTCAACCTTGTGGATCCAATGGGGTTTAAATTAAACTTCTGAAGCTTCACATAAAAAAGGTTATAGTGAAAATTCCACGATGACCAGTTTGAAGGCACAAAATCCCTACTAGAGGAGGATATGTGGGTCACTATTTATATGAATGTCTTGAGTTGATAGGATCCTCAACAAGTGACCATTGGAGTGAGTTTAGGAGCAAAAAAAATCATTGTTAATTATTTAGTATTCAATGACCACAACCAATTATGAGTGTCATGCCACAACCCCATAGGGTTTTAGGTCACTAACTGGGGTTACTAATTTCAAACATGAATATCTCTCAAACCGTGAAGAATTATGTGGCGTACATATATCAATAGAAACGTATAGATGATTAGAATCCATCTAGAGGATCCTTGAATCAGAATAGAGTAATTTGTTAAGTCAAAATTCCATGCAAGATTGGGGTAGCCCTTGGTGCTACTTGAGTTGATATCAATGACAACCACTGATCAACAAAGTGTGCTCAACTCAAGCACATGTCTTCACTAGCTTGGAGTGTGATTTTAACTTTAAATGTTACTTTCTTGCCTTTTTTATTTCTTTTTATGGGATTTCGAGTGTTTTTCTAGTGTGTGCATGACGAAAATGCAAGTTTCTAAGTCAACATAAGTCATGAGTTCACCTAACCATGGACTAGATAAATTAAGTGCTTCTAAGTGTTAGGTGATGACAATTAGGAAATATTGACTTAGGAGGATGTGTCACTAGGATAAAAACACGTAAATAAAATACCAAACAACATGGTGACACTAAGGGGCTTGAAATGACAATTAATGTAGGCTCAAAAATTGACTTAGGAAAACAATTTGGAGGGTCCTTGTCACAGGGACAATATATGGGTGCAAAGTTACTGATATATGATAAAACTTTATATGCAGATGTGGAACCTATAGACCTTGTATGGTATTCTATGCTTAGGAGACATGTACCACTAGCATAGGACCTATTAGCATAAGAAGTAGAGGTAGAGGACGTGGATGAGGAGTTGTGGGAATTCACTCGCAATTTCAAGGGGTTGACATTAGGTTTTCCTCTGAGGAGTATTGTAGATACACCTCGACAAATGTAGAGGCACATGGCTGGAATAACATCATCTCATCGTTGGAGCCTCCTCTACTGCATTTTGAATGTGGTGTTATGTTATCAGAAGCATCACTTAGGAGAGGCAATGGTGTAGGGTTGTGTCTTTAGGATAGATCTACATGTGTATGGTGAGATATCAAGGGCCTCAGATGCCTGTACTTTGAACTATGTACTCAAACTTTTTTATATATAATAAAATGATGGCTTCTATGTGTTTGAGTGTAAAATTATGTCTATGTACAATGGATGTTTACTTTATTATGTGCATTGTCAGAACTATTTATGTGAAAAATGTCAATCTAACATAGATTTAGCTAATGAATCAACCAACTTCTTTTGATCTCGAGGAATATGAACATAAGAAAAGTAATTAAACAAGCGTTCCAAGAGATGTACCCTACAAAAGTAATGTAATATAGTAGAGTTTCTTATAGAATAGAGATGGTGGATCTGAGACACTATGAACTAAGATTCAAGTGAACAACTAAGTGAAATATGCTAGGGTGACTACCCTCGATCAACATCTCAATAGAAGCACTATATTTTCCCACATTTTTGGTAACCAGGTTAAGACAAATACCCCCAAAACTCACAATCTCATCAATGCGTGAAATATGACGCAAGTAGCAGAAGAAGCATTTCAAGTGTAACGACTTGAACCATCTACAAAGCCTCTATATGGAAGAAAGGGTGTTGAAATTTGTTCATCAAAGACCAGAGACACGAATCACACACATAAACTATGGAAAAACTAAGACACGAAAAGAAGCCCATCACACACACACCTATATATAGTATGTACAAGCGACCATGCAAAGAAAATAAGCATAGTAGCATTTCAGGTGGAGCCCATGACGTGGCTCTAATAGTGGATTCCCATCACAATCAACCAACTCATATGCCCCTTTCTTAAGAACACATTTAAAAATGTAGGGACCATGTCACATGGGTTCAAATTTAACTACCCCCACCTTATCGTGGTCTTGTTCATAAACCAAAATGGGATCTCCTTTGGAAAAACCATGAGGTTAACAAGACTTGTCATATTTGGCCTTAACACATTTCTTATGAGTTTTGTTATTGACCAAGGCAAGAAGGAATTTTCATCAAAATGGGAATGTTGTAAGAGGCATTCTTCCTTGGCCAAAGTGTTAGAGGGTAATTCGAAAACTAGTTGAAGGAAATATATTTCACACTAGATAGGAAGAATTGACTCCACTCCATTAACCAATTAGAAAGGAGTAAAGTGAGTGGCATATTTAACTAAGATTCAATATGCCCATAGGGCAGAAAATAACATAAGATGCCAATTAAAATTATGATTCCATACCATCTATTGCAACATGGTTTTCAAAGTTCAATTGATAGCCTTGACTTAGCCATTGACTTGAGGGTAATAGGGTGTTGATTGTTCATGATGAAAACCCAACTTTCCAACTAGATCCTTCATTAGATTGCTTTAAAAATGTTTACCATGATCAATCACGATGAATTTAGGCACATTAAACCTGGTGATAATGTGGTTGAAAATGAATAAGGCATCAATCATGATTTAAGGGTATTGGCATTACCTCAGCCCATTTGGTAAAATATTCAATCACCATGATGATGTAGTGATGGCCCTGGGCTGAGGGTGGGTTGCATTGCATAAAGTCAATGCCCTGCTGCGCAAATGGTCTGACATAAAATATCAGGTGTAACAATGTAGGATGAGCGCACATTTCATGAGAAAATGTTTGACATGGATGGTACTTTTGGACAACTGATATAAAATATTTAGAAAGTGAAGGCCAAAATTACCCTGCAAACAAAACATTTTGAGCGTGGCAAGCCTAGATAGATGACCACCACATGCCTCAACATGGAAAACATTCAAGACTTTTTTGGATTCTTCATTTGTAATGCATCAATGTAACACAGTGTCAACACCGTGATGGTATAGAGTATCATTGATATTAAGATAGTGTCGAGACTGATGGCTATACACCAACAGTCATCACGAAAGAGTTTAGGCCGAAAAAGTTGGGTTTAGAGATACAAAAGAATTTCTCCATACTAAGGGTTGTAAGTAATAATGTGGAACAAGGACTCATCAAGTAAAAGATCCATGGCCACAAATTATTCATCATCCTGAGGCAATTCACAAGGAATCTCGGTGAAAGCTAAGTATTTTTTGGATTTAATAATGGTGAACACCAAATCAAACTCTTGAAGGATAAAAATACACTTGGAGTATTTTCACCCAATGATCTGATGGAAAATAATATAATTCATGTGCTTGGAGTCAGCAATGATGATAGCCTATTGCAATAATATATAATGCATCAATCGTTGCACAATGATCACAGTTGCTAGGGATAACTTCTCAACATGGGAATAATGAAGGTCTGGACTAAGGATGATTTTTATAAGATAGTAAATAGTATGTTCATTGGGCATATCATCATCTTAGATGAGGACCATATCTAAGGAAGGCTTTGAGGTTCCAAGATATAACATAAAATTTCGGTTGAAATCACGAGGACTCCTAAAAGAGTAGACAACATATCCTACTTAACAACATCAAAAGAATGTTGGGCTTGGTCATCCGGAATGAAAGGCACTCCTTTCTTCAACAGGCACATGAAGCCTTAGGTAATTTGAGCATAATTGGAAATGAATCATGGTAAGAAATTTTCTTTTCCCTGAAGTTTCTGAAGTTGGTGAAAAGTACAAGGAGGATGCAAGTTAATGATAGCCTCAACTTTTGAGGGATCGACATGAATCCATTCTTGAGAAACAATGAAGCCTAGAAATCGTCTATATCATACACAAAAAACATACTTGTGTAGGTTAAGATGAATTTTATAATAACGACATCATAAAAATGCTTCTCGAAGGTGGGAAGGATGATTCTCACGAAGCAGAGAATAGGCAGTAAGGCCATGAAGATATACTTCAACAATGTGTTTGATATCATGGAATGCATAAGACATTTCCCACTAGAAAGTAGCACCAACATTTTGAAGACAGAAGGGTAGTTTACAATAGGAAAAAGTTCCCAATGGGCAATTAAAAGTAGTTTTGTGATGGCCTTCAAGTTTGATTTCAATCTAGTTATAGCTAAAAAACCATCCATAAAAGAGATGATAGCATTACTAGCAAACACGTCAAGAATCTAGTCAGTAAAAGGTGTAGGATAATTATCTTTCTGATAGGATAGGTTCAATTCAAAATAATAGACATAAACTCTAATATTTCCTTAATTCTTATCAACTAGAATAGGATTAGGGACCCACTTTGTCAATCATATAGCGTAAATAAAACCAATATCTAGAAAGTTTTGGGCTTCATCTTTGATGACAATTGCCTTACGTGGGTTTACTAGTCATATTTTTTGCCGAATAGGCTTGGCTCCAAGATATGTATTAATCTCATGTTGCATAATTTGTGGATCGATGCCAGGCATTTCATCACAAGACTAAGAAAAAACATCGCAGGATACTTTGAAAATAACAGTGTAAATATCAATCTCAAAAGGAGTACAATATCCCTAATAAAAATATTTTCCATGACACTGCGATTCATGGTAGTATTAATAGGAATTGTAGCAGATATATTAGCCAAGTTTCCTTTAGAAGAGACAAAAAAAAATCCAATTGAGGTTCAAGGAAACATTGGAATTGCTAGAGGAAACCAAGATTTGACAAGACTCGTCCATACTCTCTACGTGGGGAAGAAAACAAGAGCAATGATTAATATCTCCCCAAGGATGGTGATAATCCTCAGTATGGCAATAGGAATGTTTCAAATCCCAAGGCTACCAACTTAAATCAACCTGGGGTTCATACAAACTTAATAGGTTTTGGCACTCTATGTGAAACATGTAATGTGTGCTTCTTTCATTGATTTGATGCAATGAAGTCAATGCCATGAAATCCAAGCCTAAACTAATTACAGAAATGGAAATGTTACTCTATTTGCAGAAAGGAAACCTAATTACTTTTACAGAGAGGAAATCCTAGTTACTTTTATAAAAAGGAAAGGTTATTCTACTTTTTATGAATGTAAATGTTAATCCTATTTGCAGAAATGTAAACATTAACCTATTTGCAAAGTGTAAATGGTACATCAAAAAAACGTTTGTTCTATGCAATAAGCATAGCAATGTTGGAAATGGAAATAATAATTTAAGATTTATGAAACAAAATCAAATCATTATTCAATCACTTCATTTAAGATAGATTTTTTCAATAAATTTCATAAGCTCATTCATAAAGTAATAATGAAAATCGTCATTATGCTCTTCAAGGCATGAATTTGTCCACTAACCATAATTGCAGAGGTGAATTGCAATGGAGAAGAGGAAAGGATTAAGAGGGTTTGGTCTTAATAAATCATATTTTTGGAGCCTAGAGTTAATTATTAAAGCTTCAAGGAAAAAAACCAATCTTCTGGAGTACATATGGTCAAGTTTACACATGCTACAAGAGTGCTACAAGACTTCTACAGGAGGTTCGACTAGAGGAATTGTTTTGCTACAAGAGTGAGATAACAATGAAAAATTAAATAAAATGTATTGATATGGGATTTTTTCAATTATTAATTAGGATGTCCTAGGATTCCATTCGAAGTGGAAGCACTCCAAAATACCCCTATTAACACGTTCTAAAAATAACAGAAAATTACTACTCTAAAACTGGAAATTCAAGAACTAGTGAACTAGTTAACCTACACAGTTCCTAACCTAATCAAGTGAAAATGATATGGGGTGAAATTTTTTATTAAACTGAATTTTTTATGACCCAATTCAAGTGGAATCAACTCAAATTAAGTTCATTAACATGTTCTAAAAAATAGAAAATAATTACTACTATTTTTCTACAAGGGACTTCCAAAAATTATAGATTTGGAAACTAGTAAACCAATCCAAGTAGCTCAATGATGAATATGACTTTAAAAGTTATTTAAAGATTCTTGAAAATATTAATAACCATAAAAACAACTTGCTTCAATCATTTAACCAATATTAACAATGCAAACTTTGAAAGGGGAACTATAAACTCAAAATAGAAACTCTGGCTAAAAAATGTCAAAAAAACATCAGAAACAGTGCTAAAAACGAAAAGTGTGTATACTAGAATGATTGTTTTTTTTTAGGGACAATTTTGAACATGTTTTAAAAATGGCAGTGAAAACAAATTTTCATGCAAAATATAGCTCGAAAACAAAAAAGTTATTATACTGGAACAATGATTTTTTTTAGGGTCAATCTTAAAAATTTAAAAAAAATGCTAGTAAAATGATCCAACAACATAAAAATGACTCATAACTTCTCATTTAGAAAAAATCAAAAATTTTATTTCAAGATACAATGCATACATCAGTTAGATAAACTCTCTTAAACAATTATTCAAAATCACTCATATTTTCTTGCACACCATCAAAATTCACATCTTCATATGAGTGACTCGATGCTGACGAAGATGTTCCATATTCTTCTCTTTCATCAAATAGTGCCCCATCTGAGTCCACATGCATGCCCATCATTTCAGGTTTCAAAATTCTTCTAGATCTACAACTGGTTTCAGTAGACTCCCATCTCAACACTATTCCTTCTGGTAACAACCTTTTTCAGAATCTCTATCGTCTTGAAGCGAAGAGTTCCTCTCTTTGTTAAATTGAAGTCATAAACAAGTATGTCAACATCCTCCAATTGTAATATGTCTGTGCGGCGGTGATTTATATTTGTACCCTTTCTTTTTCTTTTTTCCACCATTTTTTTTGTCAACTACCATCTCTGGCTTATACACACCATTGAATGGGTGTGTATTTGTGGCATACCAATGTACTTCAACACTTGTAACATCCTCATTTTTTTTAAAGACCTTTATAACTTTAGCAACCCAAAATGGATAGCCTTTGGGATCTCCATTTGCTAGCACTGCAATCATGCAACTCTCCTTAATATCATGTACTGAACCCCTATAAAGGTCTTCCATGGCTTCACGTTGTGCACGAGATCTTCTGGAAC
>APFE030375921.1:19558-35136 GCA_000404065.3 Pinus taeda | reverse complement strand
CCAATCCGCCAAGTTTTAAGCTTGTTTGGCCAGATATTCATCTCTATATTCTAAAGCAAGCAATTGAAACCCAGGGAAGCCAAGTTTAAACTGTTTGGCCTTCCCTTGACTGAACAACTCTTCAAAATTTGAATAACTTATCTAAATGAAACTCTCTGGAAATATGGAACCTTTGCAGTAAAAAAAAGATGACATATTTGGCATGCAAACCATCAATCATGAAATATGAACCCCTATTGCAATAGGAGGCTAACACTAGCCATGAGGGATAGAGCATACAAGTACTTTTTGAACAAACAACAAAGAGCACAAACTAATGCAATTCCCTAAACCATTCCTTTTGAACACACAAACTCAAACTCTGAAATGCAAATTGTATGTATTTCTTTTCAGTTTCTCTTAATGTGAATGATGCAATAAGAAAAACTAATGCACAAACGATTCAGAACTCTTTTCATGAAAAATGATGATTTATGACAATTTCTTTTAAAGGGAAAGGAAGCCTGTTCGACACGTTCGATTTTTAAGAAATGAAGATCTTTGACACTTTAAATGAAAATACAAATCAAATGCACAAACAGATCAATCAATTATTTATGAAGACTTTATGACACTTCATTTTTTCGAAGAAAATGATGACTCTACGACACTTTTCTATTGACAAAACAATCGATCAAAACTACCTTTCGACAATGGATTGCAAATGATACATAAAAAACATCCAACAATCCAATTTAAATAAGGTCAAAATAAATAGACAAAAACTGTTTTTAAAGACAAGACTTCATTTACATTCAATAAGCAATTCATACTGCTGAAAATTGACAAAAGTTTTCAGTTCCTAGATGGGAAAACTGACCCTAAAGGGATCAACACAAGCAATAGTGAGAGATAGTGCACTGAATCGCACTGGTCCTATGTGGGAAGTGCACTGCAACGCACTATGTCAGTCACAGAAGTGTGCTGATTACTGAAGGCGATTTTATGCTTAAATTTGATCCAATTTTGAATGAATTTAGACTTGAATTCCATAAATGACAAGAAGTACAGTATGTCAAAGTGCTTTAAGAGACCGATAAGCTACTACAAGGGATAATATTTCTCCCCAGTATGGTCTCCAATTTCATTCAGGCAAATTTAGTGTTTCTACAAACGCCTAACCCTCTAGACTTAGTAGCTAGCCTAGGAACAACAAATAAAGTAATTCGTTGCCTTTTCTATAATTAACAGATAAGAGAAGAAGGAAAAGAAACTGACCTGTAGGTTTAGCGTGCTCCCCCTCTCCTTTGATCGATCCTGCCACTCCTTTATGTACTTAAATCGCTTAGAAAGTACCTACGCACAAGACGAGACAGAAACCAATCAATGCATACAATAAAGATCTGTTAATTAAACATATCATAGAATCCAGAATATGATATACATCATATCAGAACAGGAATGGAAAAAGCTTTGAATTCTTTATTGCTAAAAAGAAAGATTACAACCCATGAAATTTCATGCTTGATTCGTTGTCTTCCTTCCAGTTTCGATCCTTTCTCTCCTCATGAAGCAACAATTCGACATCATTACAATGCTCTTACTAACCTCATTCAAGCAGCATCTCCTTAGCTCAAGAAATTCCAACCTAGACCAGCCTTTGAATGCTTGGTCAATTTATAGCTGAATGGAGGAGGTTAAGCCATTAATGGCCTTCATGAACGCTCTGCCAAATTTGGGAGGTGGTTCCATGGAGGAAGGGATAATGGATTGAGGTTCATTCATCCTCTTCCTCATCCAAATGCGAGCTCAACCAACTTGAAAACTTCCAGAAGTATTCATTGGATGAGGAATCCAATGGATTCATTAGTTGAAACTCAGTCAGCGCAGGTGAAACAAAGGCTAAGTGCGCTGGAGTGCACCCAGCTAGTGCAGTTCCTGCATTACAATGTAGCTTGATAGAAGGTTACCTGTGCCGATCTCCTTAGGGACACTTTTTGGATGAATGGTGTCATGGAAACTCTTGGGAGGAAAGCATGATGTAGGTTGACCTCATTAGGGAATGAAAACAATTGAATTAGGGATTGATCGACCCTAATAGTACTGATCTGGAAGTTGGGATTGATGTGCCCAAATTGACCTGTAACGTGCACAGAAGTCCTTAAACTGTAGGGAGACATACTCTCCACCATTGTCGTTTCGCAAAGCCCTTATTTTCTTTCCAGAATCTTTCTTTTCCAAGGCTTTGAACTCACAAAACCTTGAGAAGGTTTGATCCTTCTTCTGCATGAAGTAGATCCAACATCTACAAGAAAAATCATCAATAAAAATAATATAGTGCCTTTGTTTAGTGGTGGAGGCTGTAGAGAATGGTCCACACACATCTATATGAACTCACTCCAGGATTGCTCCAGCTCTACTGTCTCGATCCTAAAAGGAAGATTTTTCATACTTACCCAAGGTACAACCTTTGCATGTATCCACTTGCTCTAGTTTTCCCTTGGGAAGTTTGGTAGAAATCTGCTACATGATCTTCAAGGCCCCATGGTGCAAGTGGCCCAATATTCTATGCCATAGATCGCTAATATCTTGGCTCTACACCAAGTTTGGTTTGGAACTCAATGTAGCACAGTCATCTACCTCCAGCCTGTAGAGATTCTTTACTCGAATCCCAATCCTCTTGGTCTGTCTAGTGTCGATATGTCTCAGGAATGCCTTTCCTTTACTAAAGACTACATCATAGTCTTTGTCTTCCAACATAGCGACAGACACAAGATTCTTCTTCAAACCAGGCACATACTTTACATCAGTTAGGGTGAGAGGAGCTCCATGCTCCCTCTGAAACACAACTGTACCTTCACCTGAAACACGGTACTTTCCATCATTGCCCATCTCGATGCGCATCTGGAGATCCTTCTCTTCCAAGGTACTGAAAATACTCTTGTCGCCGATCATGTGAAATGAGGCTCCACTATCCAGGTACCAAAAACAACCCACCATCATTGAAACCATGCATGCGATGAGGGTGAAATCCAATTCGAACTGTGAGGCCAGTGCCTCACCATCTGATCCCTTCAAGGATCCCTTCTTGGATTTCTTCTTTGGACAATTCATAGCATAATGGCCAACCTCATGACAATGAAAGAATCTCACTTTCGATTTTTCAATCTTCTTCCCACCATGTGAAGAACTTGATTTGCAATGGGACACCTTCCCCTTCCCTTTCCTCGCCTTACTCGCTAAAGCTAGATTTTCTTCATCATCTTGCTTTGATGAAGATCCATCTCTGGTGCTTCTTCTTATCTCCTCCTGCATCAGATCCGACCAAAGTCATTCCCAATCTGGTAGTTTCTCTCTTCCATTTACAGAGTCTTGGTAGCTATGCAAGTGCTTAGGAAGACCGAGTAGAGCAATACTCACCATGTCATCATTGGCTGTTGTGATCCCTACACTTCTAAGCTCATCCCTGTAGGTGGTGCGCTTGTTCAAATATGTAGAGATCGTGTCACCCTTTTTACACTTGATTTTTCGAAGCTTGTCTTTCAATGCCAACTTCCTTTGATCACTACTATTCTAATATAGATCCCTCAATGTTTTCCACATTGAAAACGGTGTCTCCTTCCCATGGAGACTCGAGACAATGTGGTCTCGAACTCCCTCTAGAAGAATCCTCCTCGCTCTAGCCACACATTTCTTCCATTCTGCCAATTCTTGGGCATTAGTAGCTGCTGGCTTGGGGAATTCTTGATCAATGAAGTCCTTCAAACCGTTGTCCTCTAATACCACTTCCATGCGATCCTTCTAGGCTATATAATTTGAGCTGCCATCAAGGCATACTCGAGTCTCAAACCATTAAACGCCATTGGTGAAATTTGAGATGTGATAAGAATTTGATTTCAATAATCAGGAACTTCAAACTTCGAACTTCTCCCTTCTTTGTATACAGTTCTTTGCTTAGATAACCTTTGCTCTGATACCATGTAGAATTTCCCACTGTAGATCACCAGATAATGCAATATACTAAAGAAAAATACTTGATCTACTTCTACAAACAAAATTGCGGAAGCTTAATCGATTTTGAGCAAGATCAAATAGAACACATATAATAGAGAATGAGAAATCAATCACACATGAACACAGAAGAATACTCTGGGGAAAGCCTCAGGTAAAAACCTTGATATCTGTATTATCATACAAGTGGACATATGACTGGATTACACAAAGCTTTAGCTCACAAGATATCCAACTCTCAGTACAATCCCTCAATATTGCTCATAGACTGATTAGACAAAACATATGCCTACCTCCGTCCTCCAAGCCTCCTATTTCCTTGTGCAGTTTCTTCTGGGAACTCTAGCTGCCACCTGTGTGAATTCACCTCTCACACAACTCACCAAACTCAGAAGTAACTGCGCAATCTCCAAAGAATGAATTCCTTCTTCATGCAAGAGATATCATCAAAGGAATATTCCTGAAACTGATAGTACATTGTCCCATCATTTGATCTCAATTGGGTCTCTCACTGAAATGACATGCATGAGTTATTTATGAGAGAATATTTAGTTATCTGAAGTGTAGTAGTTACATGCATGCATGCATTAACTAACTGAACTCATAATCAGTTCCACAAACTGTTGGAACTAATCTAATTGGACTTAACTCAGTTAACTGAGCTAACTAATTACGACTCAAATTACAATTCATCCTGATCGCTTTAATTAAGGGATAAATTCCTCAATCAAAGGGAAAAATGTTGCATGTCTTCACATAGACTTCATGTTTGATTTTCTCCAACTAATTAACTCAATATGAAATAATTAATTATTTTTCAAACAGCTGCTAAGATCAAATTCGAATTTTAATTCTCAATTTTAGTTCAGGGACTAACTAAAATTGGAATGTATCCTGAAATTCTATTTATAGCAATGCTATTTTTAGCACTTCTATATTTAGCATTGTTAGCTAGCAGCAGTCCCGCGTAACATTTTGGGGTAGAAAGCCAAAAAAGTAGGATTAATTCATTGTAAAAACTCCGAAATATGCGGAGTGCAAATTATAGTAGGATTGAGTCAAAGGGTAGTCCGCCTGAAAATAATGTAAAGAAATATAAATAGAGTCGGCCGGCATAGGGATTGCGGGCCAAGGAAGGGTATAAATAGAGCGTGGCTCTATGATGGAAAAAGTAGGTTTTGGAAGGATGAAATATAATGGGTACTTGAAGAAGATAGATTGAATGCATCTGTAAATTCGAGTCGAGGGATAGGGGTAGTAGGTAGAGGCTCTGTAGTTGTGTGCGCAGAGGCCTGGAAAGTTTGCAGTTGTGTGCGTAGACCCCTGCAGCTGAGTGTGCAGGGTGGATCTGGATATATTAAAGATAAAGTGGAAATAAAGATAAGTTTCTTACGAAATTTTGTGTTTCTTCTGAGCTATCACAATATCTGTTTATTTACTTTGCTTATGGTTTAAATGAATGTAAATCTGGGTTCATGCGCGAATCGGTTGTGTTGGTTAAATGTTTGCTTAAAGAACTTGGTAATTGGTAACTACTTCATCTAATAGAAAAGCGCACTACTAAGAAAGGGATAATTAAGCTGGATCTGTGTGAAGACCGAGCAGCGTGGAGCTGTAAACCAGTGCGCGAAACCTCGAGACCACACCTAGACATCCCTAGGGTGTGGAAACCTGGTTCCAACACCCTCCCCTGCTACCTCGGGTGATACCTCAGTCTGCGCTGTGCAGGCTGTTTCCAAAAGAACCAGTAGTTGCAGGATTTGTTGGGCTAAATAACTCTTCCGAACCTGGGTCAGGCCCATATAAGCCAACAAATGGTTCTATTGCCGAGACTAGGATCTGCATAAAGGGTGTCTGGTGTGAAGTGCATGGACTCGATAGAAGGGAGCGTCAAAAAATCAAAAGGACTAGGGACGAACAAGGGTAACTATGGCGAACATGATTGAGTTTCCAGTGTTCAAAGGAGCAGGAGGCGAAGACCCGAAACAATTTTGGTTTGTTCTAACATCAGTATGGAATGCGCAATAGGTCACGGATGATAATATGAAGAATGCCATCTTAGTCAGCGCTCTATAGGATCGCACGCTAACATGGTACATGAAGTATTCAAGCATCAACCCAACAGTGGGGATAGCAGACATCCATATTGAATTAACAAAGGAGTTTAGCTGGCCTAAGTCAGAAGCACAGTCAGTTGTGGGATTCAAAGAGATCATGATGATGCGTGGTGAGACTCCATGGGATTTGGATCAGAGGCTGAGAAGCACTATTAACATTGTATCTAAAATCGGCCTTGTCACAACAGAAGATCTCAACCCAAGCAGAAGTGTTGGAGGCAGCAATGCGGCTGCACGAAACCCCGGTACAGGATCCAGGCTTAGGAGTTCAGCAGATCCAAGCGCAGGTCCAAAATTTATGTTTAGAAATACAAAAGTTAAAACAAGAACAAACACCGCTCCTAGAAGTCCGGGAAGAAGTATGGTGTATAAAGTGTAGGAGCCAAGGACACGATAAAGATCACTGTCCGGTCTCGGTGAATTTGGTGGTAATAGGGGGCCCAACACCCTTGCGACCAGAGGTACAAGCAGGGCCAAGCACGATTGCCCTGCTCTGGTGCGCGATCTGTCAGGTAGGAGGGAAGCACAACACTGATAATTGTCATTTATTGCCAAGATACAACCAGACCCCCAAGTGGCATTTTTGTAATTTTTGTAGATCGGTGGGTCACAAAGAGAGAGATTGTCGTAGCTATCGAATGTTGATGGACCAGACACCATCCTACAGAATGCATACTGAGGTGCAAGGTTAGGATCCAACCGCGGCATTTGTGCGTGGTGGATTTCAGGACGTGGCCGAGGATGGGGCAGAATGGGACCAGGAAGGGGTCGCAGGTAGCTAATCTGTTACAACTATGGGGGACCAGGAAATTACTTATAGGACTGTACCAATCCAACCTGAGTATCATGTCCCTTTTGTGAGCAATTCGATCATGCATTGCTCGATTGCCCCATGCTTATAGCACATATTTGCGATAAAAAGGCAGTGCCTCCTACAAAAATGCAAAATGTGCAGATGATGATATCCGAACCACGCGATGACGAACCCAAGGTAAACATGGTATTACGTAGCGGTGCAGCCATAGGAGAGATCGATGGGGAGACCAATATGGAAGCTAGGGGGAGCTTCACGGGTGTCTCTACCTAAGGTAGTAGGGATCGGCCTGAGTCGGATAGGGATCCCTCGATGTTGACTACCTTCTTAGAGACATGCATAAAACTGCTTTGCGACAACAGGGAAGTGAGAGGGTTACAGGAAATGATTAATAGGTGCACAGGGGGGTTGAACCTTGCGCAGTACGAAAGTTAGGAAGACACACATCGCGAATAGGTCGGGAGATGCAGTTAAAGACGCAGATTGGCGATTACGAGATGGATTAGGTTATCCTAGACCTAGGTTCGGATGCAAATGTATTACCTAAACAGACTTGGGAGCGCATGGGTAAGCCTACACTACAATGGTCGCCTATCCAATTACAGATGGCCAATCAATAGAAGATCTTGCCCATGGGATGACTACAAGGAATTACGATAGATATTGATGGTGCAAGTACCTGGACAGATTTCGAAGTTATTGAAATCATGGACGAAAGCAGCTCGTACCCTGTGTTGCTAGGGATAGACTGGGCCACTGACATGAATGGGGTTATTAACCTCAAACAGAGGAAGATGATCTTTGAGAAGAAGTCACACCGGATAATCATTCCGCTAGATCCAATAGAAGGACCGCGCTATGTTGAACCTGTGTGTAACAAAGAAAGGGGCGATGCATGGGATTGTATCTACAAGATTGTTGCAAAGGGGCCAAAGGAGGAGTGGAGAATCGCGCAGGACTACGCTGGATCATGCACCAATGATTTAGATGAAGACGATGAGCGATGGCAAAATAAGGTAAATGGGTTAACCACGTTACACTGTAATATGATGACAAAATCCATTTATTGCGTTAAAGCTCAGAACTGCAAGATGCCAATGTATGATGGGTTGAAAATAGTGGATGAATTCCTGGTTAAATTCAAATGCGCGGTACCAGAGTCCTAATGGTTTGAGGTGCTAAAATGGACATTGCGCGTGACACTGGCATGATGGTGGGGAACACATGAAGGAACCTTTGAAGATTGGCGTAGCTACAGACGCATGATGCAAATAAGTTTTGGGAAGCCAAAGCTACAAATAACGGAGAAATATGATGGACGCGATGATCTGCGCACACACCTGACCAATTGGACCAAAGTTTATGGAGCAGAGCCTCAACTTGAATGGGTGCACTTATTTTATCATACCCTGGATGTCATTCCAAGGAACTAGTACACAAAAGCAGAGCTCCAACATGGCACCGGCGAGTGGGATATCTTGCGAGAAGGGTTTCTATCGACATTTTGCTTTGAAGACCAATGGATGGATACCATGGACGACACATTACAACTAGTAAAGGCTGCCATCTTCAGAGCACCATTGGAACCAGAAAAAGTCATGCCGTTAGATTGGTCGTGACAATTGAGCCAGGCCCTAGGATGTTACAATGTACAAGTAGATGATGATGAGGATGACCCACATAACATTAATATACCAGAATTAGAAGGGAGTCGTGAGGTGCGTGGCCCTGAGATAGAAGATCCCGACATCACAGGGCCATTAAAAATGAAGAAAGTAAATATCGGAATAGAGGAAGAGCCGAAGTGTGCTACGCTTGGAGACTATTGGGATGATGCCACGGTGGAAAAGGTAGTCGAGCTGCTTCGAGAATACTGAGATTTATTCCCTACAAAAATTACAGAGCTAAAAGGGATTCTAGGAGACCTCGGAATGATGAAAATAACTTTGAAACTAGATGTGAAGCTAGTAAAGCAGCGACCCTACCGACTGAACCCAAAATACAAAGCAAAGGTCCATGAAGAATTGGAAAAAATGCTCGCAACAGGAATTATTGAACTAGTCGAGGAGTCCGATTGGGTAAGCCCTATGGTCGTTCAAGAGAAAAAAAAGAAGGATGAAATCCGCATCTGCATAGATATGCGGAAACTCAATGATGCTTGTGTCAACGATCCGTTCCTAGCACCCTTTATAGATGAGGTACTAGAAAATGTGGGTGGGTAGGAAACATACTCCTTCACAAATGGATTCTCCGGGTATCATTAGATCAAGATCGCGCCAGAGGATTGGAGCAAGACAATGTTTGCTACTGAATGGGGTTGTTTTCAGTATACGGTGATGCCGTTTGGGTTGAAGAATGCGCCAGTGATATTTTCCCTTATTGTGGTACCCGCATTCAAGGAATTTATCCACAAGTTCTTAGAAGTCTACCTGGATGACTGGACCGTATTTGGCTTGGTTAAGAAACATGTCACGAGCTTATGATTGATGCTGGATACCTATTGCCAGCACCAGATTGCGCTCAACCTAAAGAAGTGTACTTTCCTCATCCCTTTCGGGAACTTGCTGGGCCATGTGGTTTGTAAGCAGGCGCTGATGGTGGATCCGGCAAAGATCATTGTCATACTTAATGTACAAGTGCTGCGAAGTGTAAATAAGTTATGTGCTACATTGGGACACAAAGGCTACTACTAGAAGTTTATAAAAAGCTACGCCCAGATCACGGCTCCAATGGAACAGCTACTAAAGAAGGATGCTATGTATTGCTGGAACGAGGAATGTAACAAAATCCTGGAAACTCTTCAGGAAAAAATGGCATCTGCCCCTATCTTGGTCTTTCCAAAGTGGGACGTTGAATTTCATGTGCATATCGACATGTCGTGTATCACGTTGGGCGCGGTACCCACCCAAGAAGGAGCGGAGGGACTTGATCACCCCATTGCATTCGCAAGTTACAGGTTGTCCAAAGTAGAGAAGAACTACTCTACTACTGAGCGAGAGGGATTGGCGATAGTTCACGTGCTCCAAAAGTTCCATCACTATCTGCTCGGGGAACGTTTCAAGATGTATATGGATCACGTTTTTCTCAAATACCTAGTGAATAAGCCTGTGTTGGGGGGGCGCATCTGTCGATGGTTGCTGTTGTTCCAAGAATATGATTTCGAGGTTGTTGTAAAGCTGAGACGTCTGAATGCAGGACCAGATCACCTGTCCTGAATTGAGACCAGCGAAGAACCAAAAAATATAGAGGAGAACTCCCAGACACACAGTTATATGTTGTGTGCATTGCAGATGGCCACTTCAAAGATATAATCCAATTTTTAACTACGAGAACTGCGCCACAGGGGTATTCTGTTCAGCAAAAGAAGGAATTGGTGATACACGCAATAGATTTTACCGTAATTGTAGGCCACGTCTACAAGATGGGCAATGACGAAATATTGCGTAGATATGCACTAGAATTCGAGCGCGGACAGATCCTGACCGAACCACATGGAGGGGTTGTTGGCAGACATTATGCGGGCCACGCCACAGCCCAAAAGATACTTTGCGCTAGATTATGGTGGCCCACCCTACACCAAGATTCAAAAGAATATTGTTGGGCATGTGATGTATGTCAACGAACAAGAAAACCATTGTGGAGGGATGAAATGCCACTTTAGCCACAGATGATGCTACAACCATTTGAGAAATGGGCGATCGGCTTCGTCGGTCCTATTGAACCACAAGGAAAGACAAGCGCATGCTATATCATCACTGCGACTGAATACTTGACCCGATGGGCAAAGGCATAGCCGGTTAAGGATTACATGGCGGAAACAACAACAAAGTTCTTGTTTGAGAACGTACAGACTAGGTTTGGCTACCCCAAAATTCTCATTAGTGATAGGGGAACGCATTTTCCGAATGAAACAATCAGCGCACTCATAGAGGAATTCTAGATATATCATCAACAGAGTACGCCCTACCATCCACAAGCCAATGGGAATGTTGAGGCATTCAACAAAATTTTGGAGAATGCATTGACTAAGGTCTGTAATGCGTGCCGAAATGATTGGGACTTGCGCATCCCTGCTGTGCTATGGGCATATCAAACTACGTGGAAGAAGTTGATGGGCCAGACACCATTTCGATTAGTCTATGGCAAGGAGGTCGTTATGCCTATGGAATATATTGTGCCTCGTCTACAAATCACGACACTCATAGGTATGGCAGATCGTGTCACTCACAAGTATGGAAGACCGCGTGACATTGGAAGACAGGATCGCACAGCTAGAAGAACAAGAGGAGGAATGGTTTCTAGCTAGATTCGATCAATAAGTATAGAAAAAGTGCGAGAAGCATGGCACGATCGCCATATCAAAGTACGCACCTTCAAGGAGAATGATCTAGTATTTCTCTATGACAGTAAATTCGAGAAATTCCCAGGTAAACTCTGCATGCATTGGTTGGGGCCTTATGTCATCAAAGAAGTTACTGATGGGGGCACGGTTCATCTTTCCAAACTCAATGGAGACCCCTCCCCAGGAAGAGTGAATGGCAGTCACCTTAAGCTCTACACGGGTGAGCTGACCGCCTGACTAACCATTCAGAAGGTAGTCTCATCGCTCCAACCAGTTGAAAGAGAGTGTGGGATGCTAAAGCATTCTAGAGGATAGATGCACGAGTACCATGGTGTGCGTACATTTGGCCAAACACGAAGGTCGTGGTTATGTGGGAGGAATCACGCGGATGCATTGATACAAGGAATGATGACCATTGCTATCACTATTCATGAAAATATGTCTGCATTATGGCAAAAGGGAGCAGGCATCGAAAAATTAAGAGGAAAAATACGAGCCAGATATGGAACAAGCCGCCACAGATTTTACACAAGGACTTCACATGAATTGGAACAGGAAGCAATCAATGCCTTTGAAAGTTGCATGACTTATAAATCACTGAGGGGAATCCACCAGACAACCTATACTTCAGAAACACATATGGAGCTGTTCATTATCTCTGCACAAGGCATGAGCCCGGAGGTAGTAATCTGGCCGATGGAGAAACAGGACTCTCAATGGAGTATGGCATTAACAGCTGTGGGCATCCCACAGGCTACAACACCACCAGTAGAGTATGTACCAGAAAAGGGGAAACACGAAGCAAAATTGGTCTGAAGGGCAGTGCCTTGCCCAGGGGTAGGCCGACACACTACAACAGAACAACGAAAGGATGGACAGATGGTGACCATGGGTAGATATGCAGTTAATAAGTCGTCTCTGATGTCCCTCGAGGATTGAGATCTTGCGAACAGTAGCCAAGGTCTTGCAAAATTGCAACACAAGTTGCGGCAGATAGTGCAAAGGGAAGATACGAAGGACGGAAGTGACTGCGGTGGTACCAGGAGGTTCCGTATACGGCTCCCCCGCTTGTGCTGAAATCCTATGGGGGGTGTTATGTGTTAACCGAGCCGAGCAGAATGAGCATCATCGGTTGTGAGATGTGGTAGAAACATTGAAGCAGGAGCCGAAAGAAGCGTTGTAGGAGACAATGAAGGAACAACAGGACGATGAGCGCCACTCAAAGGGAGGCAAACCACAAAGCCAAGGCAAAGAATCTAGCTGTGCCAGTGAGTGACTTGGGACGAGTCATGATGATTGTGTTGGGGGACTTGTCATGCGGAAAGAGTTATTTTTGCGGACAAAACTAACCTCCCTAGAAGCCTAAGACTTTCTAGTGACAAACAAGACAATTAATAGCAATCCTTCTCTAAACATGCATTATCATACGAGAAACCAAGTGTTTTAGATCCTACCTGTAGTCCAACGCTATTGTAGTAGTCCAGCCTCGTCGATCCAGATGAGCTCCTCCTTCACTTCGAAACCTGCATTCACCAACAATCAAACGATTACATAGCACCTGAATATCCCATAAAATAAAACATATTCAACATATATACCAAGGAGTATATGAAACAATTCATTAATAACAAATCATTGAGAAGAATGGACTTATTTGTATTAAGGAAACAAAAGAAACCATTACAACCTGAGCCTTGGTGTTGTGCAAGTTCCTCCCTGGGTCCAGCAAGAGTTTTCCTCTACTTTGACAAGCTCACCCACTTCCAAATGAAACAAGAAAGGATGGTAATCTCTCCTCACAAGCTTCTACAAGGAAGTCCTAATTCCAGCAGCATCTACCCTTTGGAATGTTCAGCTTTCAACCTCCCCTCCTCTGGCCCAATGCGTGTATTTATAGTGTTCTAGAGGAAGTTATTTAGGTCCAACATCAATGGGATACTCCCTCTTTTGGATGGGGTAGCTCCTCTCTTGATGGGATAAATTCCTCTTTCATAGGGATGCATGAACCATCTGGAGGTGCTCAATACACATCAAACAATCTTCTAGAATGCTCTAGAAATGACCACAAGTAACTTTTTTAAGATGAAACTCGTGCCTTTTGACCTTTATAGGAGTACACACCCATCCCTTGACTTACAGAGCGTACAAGTATGCAGGTACAATGAGCTTGGGATGCGTACACGCAGGCAAGGTAGAGAGAACCTGCGTACCTAGAGATAAACATGTTTTTAAGTGACTTTCTCTCTTTTTGAAGTTTGACATGAAGAGCAGAGGTATGAGGCTTGACAAGGAGGATAATATGGCTATTGATGGAGCCATATTAACTGCAAATAGTCATGGTGACAAATTTCAGTGTAACAGATTGCCCCCTAAAGTGCGAAGCCTGTAATAGATAAGGGTGTTATATCATATAGGGAGGGTGAAGTACTTTATCATTTCGAGGATCATCTTGTGGAGAGCCCGGTCAGAACCTGCAATTTTCAACACAAAATACATGTATAAGATCATATCATCGCTGAGGTAGGCATTCCCATACTCAGATCAAAACTTTAACTATTGGACTAACTACTCTAATACAAGAATGATTTCATAATACATCATAATCATAGACTCGTGTAGACACAGCATGGATGCAGCCATCTGTTTATGGTTGGTCTACAACATAATGAATACAAAACTCCTCGCAGCCTGGATGGTGGAAACTAGATCCAGGGTCTTCATCTCTACTTCCCGAATTGGTACGATTCTAGCCATGTGAATAAATGAGTCGATGTCGAACATGGTAGAAACCACTTGATTACCAGTCAATGATGTAAACTGTTAACAAGCGTGAGAGAGACCACCAGTAATGTCAATGGTTCTCAAAGTACCCAGCACAATCCATGAGATGTGAATGAATGAGTCGATGTCAAACATTTCATGGAATCCTTCGATCGCAAGTCAATGATGAAAACTGACGTCGAAGGCGAGAAACCTGCCATTGATGCATGCAGACTCCAAGGTACCGACGATTTCTAAGTCAACTCTCTAGATAATGTGCTGATGTCGATAGAAAGCGACCCGTCGCAGGCAAGCCACAACAAAAAATCATAGTTCAAGTTGAAGAAATGTTGCTGCAAGGACTGACTCAAGGATGACACAATGGATGATAGGTATTTTTCGGTTGAATGTTTTGTTTACAGACCTCTTGAACACATAACGACACAACAGATGGTTTGGTAACAAATGACTCAAAGCCGACTCCCATAACCTGGCTAAAGAATGTCAATGATTTGGTCAATTGTGAGGCAAAGGATTTCCCAACCCAGGTGAATGAACGAGTGTCGTGTTCAAGAGTGGTAGTAAGGTTTTTCTGAGACAAAAAGATATCAATAGGCTCATTCTTCTCACTTTTCCCCCACCATTTCTGGCAAGTACCTCTTTATTTTTTACAAGCTTGAGGAGGATAACATATGCTTGATTGTAAGCTCACTTCGGATGAGTCCAACTTAGTTTTTGATGCGAACCCTAAGGAGGAGTGGTCCGTTCCTGTTTGTAATAGAACAGGTCCTTTACTGTGAAATTTTAACGAGTCCAGTATAGGAGAAACTCGGCGTTTTTCATATTTAGAGAGTCTGAAAAAGCTTAGAAGACTCCAGATTGGACTTTTTCGTAAATTTGTGTCTCCTAAGCCCGAAAAAGTATAAAATAATACCTAGGAGAACCGCTTGAACTTGCGACCAAGGATTACTTTCATAGTTAGTGTCTTTGACCTGAAAAGTAAAAAGCGATCAAGGACACGTCGTTTTATTTCCAGTATCGAATTTGAAACGACAAAAATCCGGCAATCTTTTCCTGTTTTTACGGTCAGAAAAAGGCTATAAGGGGACCGTCTTTTAATTCCGTTTTAACGAGTGTAAAAGAAACACTCGGCAATCTTTTCAGTTTTTAGGAGTCAGAAAAGGGCTTAAAAGATGACTTTGATGTCTGTTTTGTGAAAAAGTGACAAGTTTCCTTGAAAGTCCCTTTGTCCTGCACAAAAGCGAAACATTACTCATACCTGTTTAAGATGGGCAAAAGTGCATTAAAAAGACCTTTCATGGTGAAAAATAAACAAAAATATCATTTATTCATCCAAAAAACCTATAAAAAGACCTTTTACCATGTCATTTTTACCATTTTACTGTTTGAGGTTGAGAGCTTTTTGGCAAGAAACTTCTCGTGCGGATTGTGGAAAATCAGACCGTCGGAATCGAACGCCGTCACCTCCAGGTAATCCACAACATCCTCCTCTTCAATTTCATCTGTTTGAATTTCATTTTTAGGTTTTAGTTTT